>VWYO01019810.1:0-10370 GCA_013400275.1 Rhadina sibilatrix | reverse complement strand
TTTTTTTTTTTTTTTTTTTTTTTGTCTGAACAAACTTTCTACCTGCTGGCTTTGCTGCAAGAGCCATTTGCTTAAAATAAGGCATGAGGATCAGGTCTTGCTGTCATGTGACAACCTATACTTCTGCTGCCCTCTACTAAGCAGCATATAGACCAAAGATGACTCAATTGCCTCTTTTACAGGAAGAATAACTGTTTCTGTGTCTCTGCATTTATGGTATTCACTATACCCACATGCAGGGGCTTTGTGGGGACAGAAACAAGCACACACATAGCCACACACTTTACAGACTGCCTGGTGTATTCACTCTGGTATGGGCTAACTCTGTGCAGCCACTTGCTCACTCCTCCCACCCTCCATGGGATGGGAAGGAAAATCAAGATTAAAAAGATAACACTCATGAGTTAAGAACAGCTTAATAATTGGAATATTATAATAATAATAATGACAAGTAGAGAGAGAAAGGAGTAAAACCCAAGAGAAAGAAGTGATGCACAATACGATCACACACGCCCCACTCACTGATGCCCATCTTGTCCCTCAACAAGTGGCTCCCAGTCAATACCCTCCAGTTAATACACTGGTCATTATGTCCTGTAGCATGGAATATCCCTTTGACCACTTCAGGGCAGCTGTCCTGGCTGTGCTCCCTCCTGGCTTCTTGTACACCTGCTCAAAGGCAGAGCATGAGACCTGAAAAGTCCTTGATTTAGAATAAGCACTACTTAGCAACAACCAAAACATCAGTGTGTTATCAACATTATTCTCATACTAAATCCAAAACACAGCACTGTACCACCTACTAAGAAGAAAATTAACTATCCCAGCCCAAACCAGGACACATACACACATACATAGAGGCAAAGCCGTGAGAGGCCAGAGCAAACATTTTTGCTCTGGACAGCCTTGGACTTAGCAAGTTTAAAATATGAAGCCAGGCCTGGACCTGGTTTTTCAGCTAGCCTCTAGCTTTATAACCTTCCCAACAGAATTCCATACAACATTGTAAGCCTTGAGTACATAACATGGAAGCAAAAGCACAGTAACCTAGTCCCACACCACATAGCCTTCAAAAGGGTAGGGTAGCCCACACTGTACACTTTTCATTCTCAGGAGAGGAAGGGACTCTTGCAATTATGATGCCTCTCAAGTATCCTAGCAGGAAAAAAAATTATTCTCTGTTCTGGCTTGTGGAGCAAAGCCAGAGTTCAGAGAGCACTGTAAAGCAGGAGGTTTTTAGAGGCCAGCTGAAATAAAAGGCCCCTGGTCTGAGCTGGGCCACAAAGTTGCTTTCATAGGTCAGTGAGTGAAACCTAATGGATAAAGAGAAGCCCACTATGTTTTGGGACAACCCAAATCATGATTTATCTTATAAGCAGGACTTCATTTAAAACAACCAGATCATGATCAACTCCCACTTGTACTCTATTTCCAGGGTGGGGACCGGTACTTTGACTCCACATTTTTATTATGTTTATTACATTTCTCAAAGTTCCAAAACGCTGATGTTTCTAAAAAAATGAGAGCGCTCTTTGATTCAAGTTTGGTTTTGTATTTGTTCTTTGGTTAGTTGGTTAGTTTGGGATGCTTTGTTTGTTGATTTTTTCCCAAGGAAAAATTATGCATTGAAATTAACTTGAATAACTATATGAGTGAAAATCCTCTGCCTTTCTCAAGAACAGGCTCTGGGCAAAGTATTTCACCCAGCTGTACTCTGGAGGATCCCTGTGGGAGGGAAGCTCACTTGGCAAGGCACTCTCTGTTCAAGTAGTAGATGACTTCACTCTCATAATGCACATAATCTTTTCCTACACAGTGTACATCAAACCAAAATTATACTGCATGTGTTAAGCTTGTAAGTGCACCATTTTATAATGATCACATTGCTTGTGTCCCAGGGATGTTATAAAGGGGGTAATTCTGCCACTGCTTATGATTCTGTGTGTTGCCAATAAGCAGCTGGGCTGTAGCTTCATACAATAAGAAGAGAGTACTTAATAAAAAACAGCCTTAGCTTTGAGGTTGCCCTTAAATTAAATGTCTTTTATGACATTTCTTGCTCCATAACAGTATCTCCATTTACAAGCAACAAGTCACCATTCCTAAATACCATGTATAATCACAGTTTGTATTTGAAATGGTGCCTCCAAAGTTCTGCAAATACCTGTCACTAGATATTGTGTTAGAACCATTTGTTTCTAATGGAGCTGTCTTTTCCTGTTGGCACTGATTTATCTTACAGACATCAGAATATTAACAGATGTCATCCTTTCACACGTGTAGGAAGACAGTATGACAATGTGGAGTTCATGATCCTGAGACTATTAAGTCCTTTTCTTTACTATATTAGACATCAAACACTGTAAAAAATAAACAACAACAACAATAAAAAAAATTGAAAACCCTCAGCAACATCATGCATTTGCATTCTGTATATCCTTTATAGCTTAGGAACATAGAGTTTCAGATCTGTTTTGTTCCACATGAAACTCAGCAACATAGTCCATTTTCTGTTCCAATGTTTAGTGTCAACAGAAGTTTAGGATCTAGTTCTGGTCCCCACTGAAGTCATGGGAATCTTACACTTGTTGTTAATGGAAATTGGATCAGGCCAGTAACTGGAGACGCTGAAAAGAATCCCAGATGCTGCATAACAAATGAACTATCCACTGAGGTAGTCCCTCTGCTCTGGGAAGCTGCCACTGGGAATTGCTGCTACCTTTCTGTGGAAAGGCTGAAAAAAAAAAGGGATGTTAGATGTCAGATGTCAAAGCTGCAGTTTTAGTGACACAGATAATTCTAAAAACTCTAAATAAACGGGACCCCACCAAATGAAAGAGCTGTTTGGGCTTTGACTGGGGAATAGAGACATTTGAAAACAACAAATCATACTGCTAATTTCTCCTTTGATAAAGCAGGTTAAGATGGTTTGAATCTGGTTCCCTGAACAATTGTGAGACAGAATTCTTCAGCTCTTCACGTGTCACATTTAAAGCAAAACAAAACAGGTTAATAATTTTATTTATATATTTTTAATGACTCAGATGCTGTATTATTTACCTAGCAGTTTCCATGCTTGATCAGTTGTGAAAGTTGTAAATGTACTTTGCATGTTTTTTGACTCCTTCCAAAAGCTTTGGAAAGGGGACAGCCATTCTGCTGTAGTGTGTGGCATTTACCTCCTGTTAACATTAGAAAGGTGCATCAGCCTCAGATCTAGTCATGGCATTGATATGCAGAGGCAGAACCACAGTCAAAAAAAGAGGATGTAGTGATTCAACCTTTCTTGCAAAATGACTCAAAGAGGAAATTGCATGGTCTGAAATGACATACCTCACTGTAACCTGTTGTGGCCATGCCTGCCTGCCATACCATACTCTATGTTTCTCTTGGAAATCAGACTGATGTGCCAAGTACAGTTCAGGTGTAAACCAGTACAAAGGCAGAGAGTTTCCTCTTTGCCATACTTTAAGCAGCTGACAGCTCCCAAAATCATGCTGTCACTATGATCCAATTTGGTGTCACTGTCACACCCAAGGGAAGTTTATGTGAGTAAGTGGGGTGTATGGAAGTGAACATGAAATGCACAGAAAAGTTAGCAGAAAACAAAAGGGACTGTGAAAAGGAAAAAAGTGTGCCTAGTGTGAACTTCATTCATAATTGTCACCGTAAAAAAGTGTGCCTTCATTCATAATTGTCACCAAATAGAATAATGAATCCTTTGCTAGAAAAAAAAATAATTAATTAATAATAATTTTAAAAAACCTGCTGGCAGTGACAGGTTTTCACATCAGAGTATGGTCTCCTGTTATGCACTAATCCTACAAAACAATAAAATGATTTTGTAATTAAGGCATGTATATTCCAGACTCTCCACTACAGCTTGCATAAATTGCTTTCCTTTCTTGGTTTTTAAAAGAGACCTTCTACCTTGCTCATTGTAACAGTGAGTAGAAATCAATATTAAGTTAGCACAGAACAAATGTCTTAAAAGGACTAGGTTAGTCTTGTACTAATGCACTACTGCAGCTCAGGAAAAGTAGCTGGTTTATGAGTAGGACCCTTTGGTTATCTAATACTCTGCACAGCATACAGAATATGGACTTCAGCCATCTTTTCTGAGAATAGGGTAGTAAGATATTTATCTTGGCATGTTTGTGGAGACATCATAGAACACTGACATTTTGTTGCTTTGAAAGAAGCCTGAGATTTCCCTACACAAATATCTTTAAAAAGTAGCAGCAAAAATCACACTTGAAAGTTTCCTATTGCCCTTCTGCGCACTGCAAAAGAAAAATTCATTATAACCAGATTCTTTGCATGGACAGTGAGTTTTGCCTCACTGACTTGGGTGAATCTTTCTGGTTTCATCAATGCTTTCAATACATACTCAGCAAGGCTTAATACTGATTCTGGGACAGGTAAAAGAAGAATAAAAGTGTTAATTAGGATAAAATCTCATTTAAAAATTCTCATAAATCTCCAAAAAGCTTCTTCCCAGAATCATTGCAGGATTACATTCCTAGATCATTAGTCCAACCTTTGACCAATCATTTGTCAAATAGACCACAGCACTAAGTGCCATGTCCAGTCATTTCTTGAACAGCTCCAGGGATGTTGATTTCACCACCTCCATGGAGTCCATTTCAATGCTTAACAACCCTTTCCATGAAGAAATTCTTCCTGGGGTCCGATCTGAACCTCCCCTGGTAGAACTTGAGGCCATTTCTTCTTGTTCTATCACTTGTCGCCTGAGAGAAGAGACTGACCACCACTTGTCTACAGCCTCCTCTCAGGTGGTTGTAGAGAGTGATAGGGTCGCCCTGGGGCCTGCTTCTCTCCAGGTTAAACACCCCCAGCCCCTGTAGCTGCTCCGCATACAACTTAACTCTCTACACCCTCACCAGCTTACCTGGACCCATTTGAGGTTTGGCCTCACCTGTGCTGAGTACAGTGTGACAATCCCTGCCCTGGTCCTGCTGGCTACACTACTTTTTGATACTATTTTTGATACTTCTCACAATCCACATCAAGATTTTTCTTAGAGCAGTGGTGATTTATTGTGAAAGTTTTGAGAAATTTATTCAGTCACTTTCTACATCAGATCCCTGGCTGTGAAATATGAGTTTGCTCCTCCATTTTGCACATGGTTTGTCTGTTTAAACTCCAGTTTCTCTCAAAGGCATATCTTTTCTGTACTTGGTCACACGTTAGGATTCACATTAGGTGACAGACCCACATATTTCTGTAACAGGAACAATAATGAATCCTCAGGTATTATTAAAGAGACTTAAAGATATACTTTCAGCTAGAGCAAATGCTCCTATCTTTGTTCTAGAAAAAAAAAAAAAAAAAAAAAANGTTTTTTATAGAAAAAAAAAAAAAAAAAAAAAAAAAAAAAAAAAAAAAAACACAACAGAAAAATAGAAAAATGTCCCTGGAACTGCCCTACTAACTCCAAATGAATCTTCTCACTCAGTTAGGTTAAGGATGAACTGGATGTTTACACAAGCAAAAGGCATCTCACCAGAAATTTTCTGGGGAATAAGGACTTCGTGAAATCTTAGTATCTCTGAAAAGTCATTAGGAGGCTGAAAGCCTGACATGCTTTCTTAGCAAAGTCCTAGTATAAACTGTGGCAGAGGGAACTGATACGAGGGTTCTTGTAAATGTCTCAGGAAAGGCTTATACCAAAGGCCTCTCAGAAATGTGCCCTTTCAAAGAGGACAATAACCATGAAAATACAGAAGAGCTTATGATTTTATGTTTTCCTCATAGTTTTGCAGCATTCTGGTGTTTTATAGCACTAACAAACTATGACATTTGGCTTTCTCATGAGACTTTCCTAACTTGTGGGGATACCACAAAAGCACCAGATGACATGATAATCTGGCAACATATATCGCTCACTTAGGCATTAAAAAGGCCAATAAAAATCATAAAACAAGTAACATACTGAGTTACTCAATTATATTAGTGGTTCGGCCAAATTTCATTTTTTCCCCTCTTTCCTTTCTGTCTGTCTCCCATTTTGATCTCATAGCACAGAGCCCTAATAAGAGTTCAACAAGAAGGGCCAGTCTTGCTCACACAGGCAGGAAACTTAATTTAGGGATCATTTTTAGCCAACTAGCTATGACGATGGCCAGTACCCACTAACAGCGTAAGACCGATGAGCAGATAATCTGCTTGCCACAAAGAAAAGGTTAACCAATCTACATTGCTCCTCTCTCTCTCTATTACTCTTCAGTTTGGCACTAGAATCTCTAGCCACAGACACAGAAATTGTTCTGTAATGACAGGCATCACCAAATATAAACAACTGGTAACCCTAAAATTAGACCCGCTGGCTGTCTCTTGGTTTGGGGATATATTTTATTATACCTTCCAACTGGCAAGCAAACTTTAAAGTTAACTTAACCCATTACAAGACCCTTTTTTCTAATGGTTGAGGCTGCTACTGTATTTACACTCTCTTCATTCTTCTGAAGAGTTTTGCTAGCACAAAAAAATAACATAGCAAAAGCTAATTGAAAATTTTCCATACAAAATGCGTTCTGACAGACAACTTGAGCACTTGAATTAGCAAGATTTTTACATCTGAAGTTCGTCCTCTCTTTGGAAAACCTCAGCTTCCAGGTGACCAGACAGAAGAACCATTCAGCATTAAAATGAACCTGAAATAATTTTCAATTTTCAGCAGCAAGGCCTTCTAGCCAAGGACTCAGACAACATACTACTTCTGGCAAGAAGGAAGAGATGATGATCCTGCTCCTCAGATGCATGCTAGTGAAGAAACCTGGCACACAGGAAAAAAACTCAGGCATAAAACACTTTAATCCCACATATTGTAAGGCTTCACTTAAAACTAACCCTCTATTTCTCAGTCTAAAATTTTCAGCTGTTTAGATTGTCATTAAATGTTGAAATGTGCTCTGGGAAATAATCAATAAAAGGAAAGACAATTAGCTGCAGTTGTCACACCTACTTAGAAACCAATTGCTAGCTTCAAAGTTAGACATGCATGTCTGAACACTCATCTTTAATAAATATATATTTAGGGCCAGATTTTTTGAACCTGCTTGGTGTCTTTATTGATCTCTGAGCTTGAAATTAGTTGAAATAGATGAATAACAAATTTATGTGCTCGTTTTTGTTTTTTGTTTTTTTTTTAATTTTATGCAAACATTCCTTTAACAAGACAATATTCATTCTGTCTTCTCATATTATCACCATTACTGGAGCCATATAACAAGCTTAGTAGTACTGCCAGATTCTATTAACAGGTTTCATTTCTTTTTCTTGCATAGACTGGATGTAAATCTGAATCTCTCCCACAAGAAGTCAGCAAAATGAAATTTTCTATATTTAGTTTAAAAGTTAACAATGACTGAGGGTCAAGATATTTGCTCTGACATTCACAAATGGGTGGGACTGCCGACACTCTAATAAAAATGCTAATTGGGGAAAAATTTAGGTGGGAATCACACTTGCACTTTGGTCACATGGAAATCTGGCAGGCTCAGGGAACCTTGCACCAAGTGCAGAATGAAACAGCACCTCATAAGTCATGCACTGAAATCACATCTAACTGGGAGCAGCACACATCTGGCAGTGATGCATGGGAGATGGCGGGATACCTTTTCTTCCTCTCTCTTCTAAGCCTACCAGAAATCTCCTAATTCGATTCTGATTCTCAGGGCTGCTAGTAAAACCACTACATAGGCAGGGAGAGTGTGTCTTGAGATTTCAGTTCAACAGCTTTTCCAGAGGTGGTGGTTGGCCAAGCCCGTTCTGCAGAGTTATGGGAACATCACACACGGGACCTTGCATGGCTCCCAAAACATGATGGCTTCCAGCATCTCCTCCTCATGGGCTCATCTGACTGTTTCCTTGGGTTTTCAGGAAAGCAGGTTTCTATTCCCTGGCACCACAAAAGATGGAAAATGTCCTGTTTCATGACTCTGTCAAAGTCTGTTAATACACCTTAATAACGCCAAAGGTATAATTTAATAGTGATCATATGCAACATCATTAAAAGAAGTCAGAGTTCCTTTTCTTCACCTAATTTTCCACAGCCTCTTTATCTATTTGAGTTTGTAGCTTAGAAACTCATCAGTATTTCTTAGAAAATTTCATGCCTCAAAGGCTACCTTCGCCATAAATGTTAAAATATCTCATTCTGAGAGCACAGAGAGAATATTGAAATAGTTTAACGACACATTACTGATCTGGTTTTTACGCATTACTGGTTTGATTTTTATGCCTATGCAATCTGCTTGAAAGTATATCAGTCTTTGAAAACTTCTTGGTCATTTTGTCACCATCTCTTTCTCTCTTAAGCTTTCTAAAATAAAAGGCAATTATACTCTTTAGTACACTGCTACAGAACCAAATGAAGGCAGAATTCTGCTTCATTACACAATAGAATTTGTGGTAGCTTGGTGAGTCCTAGTGTATCTCCAGGCATTCAAAACACTGCTATTTAGTTAAATGTAAGTCATGAGTGTACGGCAGGTTCACAGACTACTTTTCTAATGTCATAGGAAATAGTCCAGTCACACAATACGGAAGCAGAGTCTGTTGGAAATCTTTCAATTCAGTGTTTGGGGATTTGTTTGGTTTGGGGTTTTTTCTTCAAAAAAACACGAATTCCTTGAAACCAAAACTATTTGTGTGAGTTTTCACTAGATTTGTTTTAGGAAAATTTTCTCAGGGTGATGATCATTTTTTTGGTGAAATATAAGGGTGGGGCTGTCAGAGAGTGGGGAGAGACAAAAAAATAACTGGGAACAACTGTGGAAACTCTGTCCCAGGTTGCCCTTTTCGTTAGGTCACCTACCAGAGTGTGGGAAAACTTGAGTTCATATTTCTGTTCTATCTGCTTCAGAATGAAGTCTTAGCCTTATGTTTCTTAACTCTCAGGTAAGCATTAAGTCCATTAAGTGAACTGTGCCACAGGAGAACTCTCTCGACTGCTAATAGCTAATTTGTTCTTTGTACAAAATCAAGTTTCATTGGAACAGAAGATTTAAACTGAGACTTCTATATCAGTGTCTTCTCTAGTAGCTTGTCACTATCATGGACAAGGTTTCTGTAGCAAACAGAAATTGCAAGGACTGGATTTCATGTTCATGGATGCTTTAGGTTCATGTTACAGAATGCCAAAAGGGATGCGTTGCAAATATTTTAAGGGAATAATAGAACCACCAACCATGTAGTTTTACTTCAGGAATGTAAGATCTAAAGCATAGATGCAAGAGAATTCAAGGAAGAGTTTAACTTGGCTGTAGAAGACTTTTGAACACAACCCTTTGCTCCCTGGTTGCATTCAGCATTAATTTTGGTTTACCTTTACAATGTATATAAAATATTGCTGAAATACGACATGTAAGAGGAGTTCAGTCCAGCTTTTCCTTGGTAAAAGGCAGTAGAACCAACTTAGAAGAGTGTCTGCTTCTCACCCAAATCATACCTCACTTCCACACAAAGGCACACTGCTTGGGCACATGTTCCTCCTCTTACTCTGTATTTCTGTCCCCTTTGGTTCTACAAACTACAAAATAAAGTGTTCTTTGTCGATCCCTTTGTAAGGATCTTAGAACTCTGGATGGGCAGGCATATCAAAATGCTCAGAGTAAAGTTTATAACCAGCTAGAGGCCAAAACAAATAATGGTTTTGCTCATCCCAGAGGTACAGAGGAAATATTTTGGTAACTGTATCCCCTAACTGTGATGTAATTCTCTTGCTACAAAAAATAACGTATTAACATAAAGAAATTCACCTAACACAGCAAGTACAATGCTTGAAAGAAACAACTGACTAAACTGTCATTTGCATGTCTTTGTCCAGAACAGTGATGTCTAACCTCACACATGTTAAAAAAAAATTCAAGCTGGGTCTGATGAGGAAGAAATGGGCTCCTGCATCTGTCTACAGAGTCATGGGCAATTTTTTTCCTAGAGACACTTTACTTCAAAACAAATATCATAATTAGCTTATTCAGGCAAGGAAACCTCCTTCTCTTATTCTAACAATCTCAACAATAGTGACTGATTTTTCTTTTTTTTCCCGTATTGCTCTGATATCATGATTATGGGAAGATTTCTTTTTTGTTTGTCCTGTTTTTAAATTCAACATGGTACATCAGAAGAAGACTTTGGAAAGAATTTCAAAATACAGTAATATTCGAATCCAAATTATAGTCATTAAAAGGCAATTTTAATGTATGCAAAAAAATTCATGAATAGTCATGTGTGCATATATATATTGCAACATTCTAGAAATTGATTATTATTGGAGGAAGAAGAAATGCTAGAAAAGTTCATTCTCACTCAACACAGCAGCCTTTTGGGAAGGGAAGGGAAGG
>VWYO01019808.1:387043-399082 GCA_013400275.1 Rhadina sibilatrix | reverse complement strand
AAGATGGCGGCGCCCTTTGTCTGGTCGGTGTCACGGTGAGGGCCGCGGGCCGCGGGTGAGGCCCCGCCGGGCCCGGCATGGCAGGTGCGGCATGGGGGGCCCGGGAGAGCGCTGGAGGAGCTGGGGAGAGGGCTGAGTAGGACACGGGCACTGGGAGCGGAGGGGCCTGCGGCCCTGCTCGCTGGCTGTGGGGTAATGGAGCCGATTTGGGGGTCACCCCGCCTCCGGTTCTTTGAGGGCAGGCTGCGGGGGCGGCGGTCCCGCTGGCGGGCCCTGGGAAACGTGGGGCTGCCGGCTGTCGTGGGGGGGAAAGGAGGGTTGTGGCGGTAGGAACGAGGGTCTGCCGGATATCGTCAGGGTTTGTTGGCTGCTGTGAGGGGAGCGGGGGCTCCTGGTCGTCATGAGGGGAATGGGGGGTTGGTGGCTGTCGTAGGAGGAGTGGGGGGCTGTCGTGAGGGGAATGGGGCTTCTGGATGTCGTGAGGGGAGCAGGGGGGCTCGTGGTTGTCGTGAGAGGAAGGAGCGGCTGTCGTGAGGGCACCGAGGGGCTCCTGGCTGCAGCCCCCCCGCCCCCAGCGTGTCCCTGCCCGCTGTGTGACCCCCCCAGCCGGGAGGTGACTCGGGGCGAGGCCATGAACGGAGCCGTGTGCCCTCCGGCTCGGGTCACCGGGAGAACGGGGAACGGGGGTCACAGCCCCGAGCCAG
The DNA here is from genome assembly GCA_013400275.1 of Rhadina sibilatrix. Classification (NCBI taxonomy): domain Eukaryota; kingdom Metazoa; phylum Chordata; class Aves; order Passeriformes; family Phylloscopidae; genus Rhadina; species Rhadina sibilatrix. The sequence goes on along the minus strand of VWYO01019808.1, from coordinate 398,378 downwards.
CGCCAGACACATCGCCGCACTTCAGGGACGGGGAAAACGGAAAGGAGAATGGGATTATCCCCTTGTTATGGCGTTTTGGCGAGGTGACAGCCCCTCCTGGCTGTCCGTGCCCTCTGCGGGCGGGCGTGGGTGACACGTTTCCCGGACCAGCCGCGTTTCCTTAGTTTTGTTTCTGCATCAGAGGCTTCTCCTGAGATTCCAGCCCTCAGCCAGCATTCCAAAGGGTGGTTTTTTTCCCTGAGGAGACAAGGATTTGTCATCCCTGGGCGCTGCAGAACACAGGAGGGATTTCAGGGCAGATCTCATGCTCAGGCCATGTCTTGGTGTCCACAGCAGCACCAGCACGTCCATAAGCCTGAAATCCAAATAAGCAAGGTGTCTTCAGGATGTCTGTTCCCTAAGGGGCGTGCAGGATGCCTCTCTTCTCGTGTCCTTCTCATTTTATTTCCTTTTCACCGCATTTTTTTTCCTCCTTGTGATCATTTCCCCTCTCACAGTTTGCCTTCTGCTTCCGACCGCAAGCTCCGCAGCCCTTCCCTGTTCCATTATTATTATTATTATTATTATTATTATTATTATTATATGGAGCTGCTCTGCTCAGATCAGCTCTAAACATTATTTCTTTCATGAAAAACGCTGCAGGATCCGTTCCTGGAAATGAGGACAGAGCCCTGTGGGCAGAGGCAGCGAGGGTTGGGGCCGCGTTGTTCCCCGAGCTGACGAGAGATGAGGCTGGGTAGGAAACAAACCCCCCCTCTTCCCTTTCATCTTCCCAGGGGGGATGGCTGGGTGGTGACAGCCTTGAAAGGCAATGTTAAAATCACTGGGTTTTTTTCCAGTTTGGGGAGGTTTGGGGGGGTTTTTAATAGGTGGATGTTCATGTGGCAGGGAGAGGTAATGTTGCTAATTAGTGAGAGTGCTTAGCAGAGCTCGTGTGGGAAGCTCCCTGGGATGGCAGCTGCTGTATTTATCCCTGTGGTGGGCGTGGGTGGGCTCATAATGAACTTTTCCATGATTAATTGGGTAATGAGAGACTCAACAGCCTCGTCGGGGAGAGGTCGGGAGGGGAATCGTCTCCCCCGAGGGGAAACCAGAGGGTGCTCAGTCCTGCATCAGTGATTTTGTGCCTTCAGCACCCAAGACTGCAGGTTTAAAATGGAGTTTTTCATCCCATTTTGCCCAGGATGGCTGCGTAGAGACTGACCTGAACACCTGGAAAGGAGGAATCTCTGGAGGAGAGACACAACCCTCTGGCCCTCAATCCTCTGGGTATCTCTGCTCCTCGCTGCACAGGGGTGAGCCCAGGCACCAGCCCTGAGGGTTGGGTCCAGGTGTCTGGGATTGTTAAACCTCAGAGTCAGGGATTTTAGTGGATAAAGGTGACACTGGCTGCAGGGTGTGGGTGCAGAGAGCTCATCCAAGCCTCTCCCTGCTGCGCTTCCAAGGGAGCCAGAGCGTGACATTGTGGAGAAGACGACAGAAAATAGAAAGGATTTTTGGGGAGGGGTTGAGTTTCCTGGGTTTTTACTTCCTTCTCAAAGCTGGGGAGCAAAGCTGAGACAAGTCCAATCCTGGAACGTTAAAAAACATCCTTCAGATTCAAAGTGCCTCTCACAAATTCCCCAAAATACCCTTTTAGTGCATCAAACTGTCAGGATTCCTCAGGTCCTGCTGCACAGAGCTCTCCAAGCACCGAGCACAGCCTTGTTTACCCTGCAGGGAAAATGCCCCCCCCTTTTTTCCAGAGCTTTGCAAACCACACTGGGCCATGCTGTGCAGAATTTTGACCCAAGTACTGCTTTTCCTGCCTGTCAGGGATGTATTTTGGGACAGGCTGGGTGAGTTAGGAGAGCTGGGGGAAAGCCAGGGCAGGGAGTTCATTGCAAGGACAAAATGGAGTGGAGTTTCCTTTCTCTCTCTCTGCGTGATCCGATGCTGTCAGAGAGGTCCTGGCCTCCCACCCACACTGGGAATGCCTGTGCAAGCTGAATGAATCCCTGAGAGGAAGATCCTCCCCCAGCTGCTGGCACCCACAGCTGACAGGAGGAGGCTCCCTCTGACCACTGATCAGTGAAAGGAACAGGAACTGGAAGTGCTTGGTGTTGTGGATCCAAACCTCTCACTTTTTCCTGACTGGAAACTCCTGATTTAAGAGGTGGTGAAGTGGGAAAACAGCTTCCATGGGCAGGAAACTTTCAAAGACACCAAGTATGGAATCCAGGAGTGTTCCCCCAGCCATAACCTTCCTGCTACAGCACCCAGAGCTTTAGGGACTTCCTGCACGAACAATAAGTGGATAGTCCCTGTTTCCTTTCTCCTCCCTCCTTGCCAATCCCTTGAAACAATCCCTTCAGCACCGGAATCATTGTTGGAAGACAAAGCCAAGTGAAAACCCTTCACTGACCCCACGGGTGCAGCTCAGGAGAAAATCCACAGTGAGGCACTTTGCTGAGAAGGACCTGCTGGAAAATTGGGGGTTTGCCATGTTTCCAACAATTTGTAGCATTCCTTAGGCAGAGCTGTGCTCCAAGCATGGAGAACTCCCTCCAAACACATAATAAAGTATAAAAATGCCTCAGTATCGTGACATGAGCAGCTGGAAAGAGCAGGAGCTGGAAGGTTTGGACAAACACTTCCCTGCTGTGGCCTTGGCAGGAGCTGTGACACAGGGAAGGGACGATGGTGTTTGTGTCTGCAGAGGTGACTGACAAGGCTCCTGCTCGCTGCTTGGACCAGCTGAGGAGCAGTAGCTGTGTTCTGAGTGCTGTCAGGGTGGCTAAAAACCATCATGGCTGTCCCATCACCTCGTTCTAGCCCTGTGCTGGAGTCGTGGCTGTTCTAGGAGCGGGCATGGGTTGGATTTAGCCAGGACAGGAGCTGAAATTTACCTTTTTGGGCCGTTTTGTTTAACCGTGGGGGTAGCCAGGTTGTGTTTGGTGATCTCTCCACCTCCACGACCCCCTCGGTGGTTTCAGCACCCACCTCACCGCCCTGTCCTGGGGTTTTTTCCCTCCCCACAGCCATGGATTTCCCGCAGCACAGCCAGCAGGTGCTGGAGCAGCTGAACCAGCAGCGGCAGCTGGGGCTGCTCTGTGACTGCACCTTCGTGGTGGACGGCATCGACTTCAAGGCCCACAAGGCCGTGCTGGCCGCCTGCAGCGACTACTTCCGCATGCTCTTCGTGGACCAGAAGGACGTGGTGCACCTGGACATCAGCAATGCCGCAGGTAGGCCTGGGATTTTTATCCAGGATCCCTCCCAGCTCCTTAAACAAAGCAATTCCGTGCCCAGGCTTCGAGGGAGGCTCTTCAGCTTGTTATTTTGAGCGTTTCAGAATGAAAGAGTGAGGGGTGAAGGCTCATTTCTGGTTGTGTCACCTCCCCTGTAGGCCTGGGCCACGTTCTGGAGTTCATGTACACGGCTAAGCTGAGCCTGAGCCCCGACAACGTGGAGGATGTGCTGGCCGTGGCAGGTTTCCTGCAGATGCAGGAGATCGTCAGCGCTTGCAACGCGCTCAAATCTCTCTCTGTGCCCCCAGAAAATCCCCCTGGGATGAACCAGCAGCCCCCCGAGATTGGTATGTACCCTCCTGGCTTCCCCTCACCCAGGCAAAGTCAAGATTTACCCTCTTATGCTTCATGCAGTCCAGAATTTATCCACTTACGCTCCTTGGCCACCTTGCAAATCCAGTTCCCAGCTGCGTCTGGTGCACTTGGATGGGGTTTGATCCTCCTGGGCAGCACCGGCGGTTGAAAAGTGGCTGCTTCTGTAAATCCTGTGGGATTTGGGAATCCTCCTGACAGCAGCAGCTGGATGGCTTTGCCTGTTCCCTCGCAGGAGCTGACAAGGTGATGGGCGATGCCAAGACGCCGGTGGTGGCAGAAGCTGTGGGGGAGCCCGACAAAGCCAAGGCAGCTGCTCCCGACGCCGAGTGCAGGGAGGAGAAGCCGGAGGCCGCGGCACAGCCCGAGGCGCCTGTGGAGCAGCCGGCTGGCCAGGAAGGTGAGCCACCGAGGAATGCCAGCCTGGCTCCTGCTGTCACCCCCAGCACAGCCTGTCCTGACGCTGCGGTGCTTGCAGGGACAGGCGCTGCCACCCAGGAGGATCCCAAGGCCGACGTCCCCGGGCTGCTCCCGCAGCCGTCGGAGAGCGCGGTGGGCAGCGGCAGCCCCACGGACACTGCCGGGACAGCAGGTACATTGGTGAGCAGGGCTGGGACAAAGCTGGGCAGAGCTTCAGCCCGGGTTTTCTGTGGCATTGTGTGTGAGTTCTGTGAGGCACGGGTCGTCTGGGAGCAGTTTTCATGGAGCACAGCAAGGAGAGTTGGGAAATTCTCCTCTGCCTGCACAGGCTTTGGGAATTCAGGGCTAATCACCTGCAAATTCAAAGTGATTCCAGGCAAAGGTGATCCAGGATGAGCTTTCACTTCCCTTCCAACTAAGGTGTTGCTGATTTCCATTCAGACATTAGGGGATGCCTAATCCCAGTCTCCTTAGGTTAGCAAATACAGGTGGATTTTGTGCCTCTGCTGCCACTCCCAAATTTGAGCTTTCCCATTTTCTACCGTCCTGCAGACATGAAGCCGGAAAGGAAGGAGGAGGAGGGGGAGATGATAGTGGAGGAGGAAGATGAGGGTAAAACCCCCGAGGAGGAGCCCACCCAGCTGGAGAACGGGGAAAACACTGAGGACAACGAGTCGGGAAGCACGGATTCCGGGCAGGAGAACTCGGGGGAGCCGCGCCTGCTGCGCTCCGGCACCTACAGTGACCGCACCGAGTCCAAGGCCTACGGCTCCGTCACACACAAGTGCGAGGTGAGGCCGGCCGGGCCCCTGGGCAGCACCTCCGGGTGCCACCGCCTGCCTCGGGGACAGCAGGGGTGACAGTGCCTGTCCCTCCGTCCCTAGGACTGCGGGAAGGAGTTCACCCACACCGGGAACTTCAAGCGGCACATCCGGATCCACACCGGGGAGAAGCCTTTCTCGTGCAGGGAGTGCAACAAGGCCTTCTCCGACCCGGCTGCCTGTAAGGCCCACGAGAAGACACACAGGTATGGCTGGAGCCAGGGAAAGACACCTGAAAAATATGAGGTTTACTGGGAATGGTTGAATCCTTTGGAAGTCCACCAGTGTGTTGGGGTATCCGGGAGGAGATTTGTCTTTCTGCCTCTGTCATAGTCACAGAATAGTCCTGAGCTGGAAGGGGTCCATAAGGATCAAGTCCAGCTCCTGGCCCTGCACAGACACAGAATCACATCCCGTGTCTGAGAGCTTTGTCCAGATTTTTCTTTCCTTTTGTGTTGTTTCATGGACTCTCAATCCCTGGAAGCATTCAGGGTTGGATGTGCCTTGGAGCAACCTGATCTAGTGGCAGGTGGGGTCAGGTGGAACAAGACGAGCTTGGAGGTCCCTCTCAACCCAAGCCATTCCACGATTCCCGTGGGTCCGGCTGGGGGGTGATGCTCAGAGTGGGGCAGCGAGACCCCGGTGCTGGGTGTGACATTCCCACCTCGTCCCAGCCCGCTGAAGCCCTACGGCTGCGAGGAGTGCGGGAAGAGCTACCGGCTGATCAGCCTCCTGAACCTGCACAAGAAGCGGCACACGGGCGAGGCGCGGTACCGCTGCGAGGACTGCGGCAAGCTCTTCACCACCTCGGGCAACCTGAAGCGGCACCAGCTGGTGCACAGCGGGGAGAAGCCCTACCAGTGTGACTACTGCGGGCGCTCCTTCTCCGACCCCACCTCCAAGATGCGCCACCTGGAGACGCACGACACCGACAAGGAGCACAAGTGTCCCCACTGCGACAAGAAGTTCAACCAGGTGCGCCGGGGAGCTGGGCCGGCGCGGTCCTTGAAGGGAGATCGGTCCGTGGGATGCAGTTCGGGGCTCCCAGAGCTGTCCTGGGATGGTGGTGTATCCGTGAGGGGTCCCAGAGGGGTCCTGAAAGGGTGGATTATCCATGGGATGCAGTTCAGGGGTCTTGGAAAGGGTGGTTTAGCCGTGGGGTGAAGGTTGGAGGTCCCAGAGGCCACTCCAAAAGGGATCCACAGGGATTTGGGTTGCTCCGATAGGAGACAAGGTGGTTTGGGGCTCTCTCCATCCCATTTTCCATCCCCAGGTGGGGAATTTGAAGGCTCACCTGAAGATCCACATCGCAGATGGGCCCCTGAAGTGCCGGGAGTGCGGGAAGCAGTTCACCACATCAGGTAACATGGGACAGGGGGGCTGTGGGGCCGAGTGACAGGACTTAGATGGCCTGGGGGGAGCAGGGAGTATTCCGGGGCTGGATCAGAGCCAGAGGAAGGATTTCATCATGGGTTTACAGCGCCATGGTTGTGCTGCATGAATTCCTGATTTTCCCTATGGAGCCACACCCTGGAAAGGAGCTCGTCATCCAAATGTTGGAGATGGGGATGTCTCTTCCCATCTTCTCCCAACCTGCTGCAGAGCCAGAGGGTTGGAATGATTCCAGTGGAGTCAAACACTGGGTGCTTGTCCTGTCAGTCTCCACTTCCACGTTATTGCCTGATCCCAGGCAAGGTGCAGCCACCTTCCCTTGATCCCTGCGCAGTTCCTGCTCCCTGAATAGCAGCAGCCTTTCCCGAGGGAGCTTCTGGGGCTCTGGGAAGGAGGAAAAGGGGGAGGAGGATGCGGTGTCCTTCAGCCTGCCCTGCTCCCAGGTAACCTGAAGCGGCACCTGCGGATCCACAGCGGGGAGAAGCCCTACGTGTGCGTGCACTGCCAGCGCCAGTTCGCCGACCCCGGCGCGCTGCAGCGCCACGTCCGCATCCACACCGGTATGGAGCCTCTCCCACTGCCTCCCTGGGCCTTCTCCTTCACCTTGTGCTCCCCACCCACCCACCTCCTCCCGTGTTCCCCCAGGAGAGAAGCCGTGCCAGTGCTTGATCTGTGGGAAAGCCTTCACCCAGGCGAGCTCCCTCATCGCCCACGTGCGCCAGCACACCGGGGAGAAGCCCTACGTGTGCGAGCGGTGTGGGAAGAGGTGAGGATTCCCCTTGGGAATACCGGGAGGGGCACTTGGGTGGTGTTGCAGTGTCAGGGGGCGCCTCCACTCGGGGTGGTGGTACCACGGGTTGTGGTGACTGCACTGTCGTTCCCAAAGGTTCGTCCAGTCGAGCCAGCTGGCCAACCACATCCGTCACCACGACAACATCCGGCCCCACAAATGCACCGTCTGCAACAAAGCCTTCGTGAATGTGGGCGACCTGTCCAAGCACATCATCATCCACACGGGTGGGTACCTGCCAAAGCCCTGCAGCGCCCCCGGGCATCGGCCCCTCACCCACAGCCCCATTCCCTGTCCCCTTCCCAGGGGAGAAGCCGTTCCTGTGTGACAAGTGCGGGCGCGGCTTCAACCGCGTGGACAACCTGCGCTCCCACGTGAAGACTGTGCACCAGGGCAAGGCTGGCATCAAAATCCTGGAGCCCGAGGAGGGCGACGAGGTCAACATCGTCACGGTGGCCTCCGATGACATGGTGACATTGGCCACCGAGGCGCTGGCTGCCACCGCCGTCACGCAGCTCACAGGTGAGCCACAGGGACTCCATCCATGGGGGGCAGCTTGGGAGCCATTCAGGAGGGAGAATGGGCGGTGGGATGCAGCTGGGAGGTCCTGGAGTTGTTCTGACATGGAAGCTTATCCTTAGGGAGCAGCTGGCTGGTCCCAGAGTTGTCCCCAGAGGGAGATTCATTTATGGGCATTCAGTTTAGGGGGCTCAGGAGTTATCCAAAAAAGGAAATTTCACCTGTGGGAATGCAGCTTGGGGGTCTTGGAGGTGTCCTGAAAAGGTTTATCCATGGGGTGCCGCTTGGATGTCCCAGATGCCATCCCAAAAGGGAGATTTTATTGCTGGAGAGGAGCTTGGGTGTTCCATGAGTCACCCCAAAAGGAAAACTTAACCTGTCGGGAGCAGCTGGAGGGGTCTGGAAGTGTCCCTAAAGTGAGGTTAATTTAACCTTTTCTGTGGGGGGCAGCCTAGAGGATCCCAGGAACCCTTCCAGGGGGGAAACTTATCCCTAGGGAGCAGCTTGGGTACCTTGGGGCAGGCCTGAAAGGGAGGTGCAGTTTGAGAGGCCCAAGAGTCACCCCAAACAGGAGTTTCATTTGGGGATGGGGCAGTTTGGGGCTTTTCCATGGGGTGCAGCTTGGAGGTCCTGGAGCCCCCAAAGGTGCTGGAGATGTATCCAAGGGCACAGCACCCCAGTCTGGGCAGCCTCACATCCCACTGGAGCTGCTGGGCAGGATCCACAGCCGGGGGGGGCAGTTCCCCCTGCTGTCCCTGTCCCCTGCAATGTCCCTGTCCCCACTGTCCCCGCAGTGGTGCCCGTGGCAGCCGCGGTGACGGCGGACGAGACGGAAGCACTTAAAGCCGAGATCACCAAAGCGGTGAAGCAGGTGCAGGAGGCAGGTGAGACCGGGAATACCGGGCTGGTTCCTCCCATCCCACCACCCCGGCCCCTCCGGGAATACCGGGAATACCGGGAATACCGGGCTGGCTCCTCCCATCCCACCACCCCAGCGCCTCCGGGAATACCGGGCTGGCTCCTCCCACGGCACCACCCCAGCGCCTCCTCCATTTCTGTGTGTTTCTCTCTCCCCCGGCAGACCCCAACACGCAGATCCTTTACGCCTGCGATTCCTGCGGGGAGAAGTTCCTGGACGCCAGCAGCCTGGCGCAGCACGTGCGCATCCACACGGCCCAGGCGCTCGTCATGTTCCAGGCGGAGCCGGACTTCTACCAGCCCTACGGCGCCGCGGGCTGGCCGGCAGAGCAGGTCATCCCCGCCGGGGAGCTCCTCTTCCGCCCCCGCGANAGAGAGAGGCCCCTTTGGGAGTAAAAACAGAAGAAAAGGTGCTGCTGGATGGAGGTGGAAGGTGGGACCCCCAGGCCCTGGGGGCTCAGCTGGGCACACTCACAAGAGCCCCCAGAAGGGAGGGGGGCTGGGGGGGTCACAGGGGCCGTGGGTCCATCCCTGTCTGTCCCTGTCCCAGGGGGCAGCACTGGCTCCAGCCTTGTCCCCCACTGCTGGGGCTGGGGGGCTGCAGGACCCCCCCACACAGGCACGGACACAGCGACAAGGGCATGTCCAGCCTGGACAGATGGACACCGAGATGGCTGCAGCTCCAGCTGGACACAGGGAAAGCTCTGTGGATGGTTGGACAGTGGTAGAGACACATGGACAGGTCACCTTCAGGCCAGAGTTTCACGTCCAGTTGGACACCTGGACATGAGTCTGTCCATCCATGTGTCCATCTGTCCATCCCTGCTCCCCAGCCTGGGGGAGGGGGCGGGTTGGAGGGTCCAGGACACACGGACAGGGCTGTGGGTAGTTGGACATTCAGCTGGAAATGGCAGGACAGACGGACAGAGGGACAGAGGGAGGGAGAGAAGGATGGACACAGAGATGGACAGGCAGACACAGACATGTCTGGCTGGACACACGGACAGTTCTATGCTGCTTACATTCACAACCAGACAGAGGGACCACTGCACATCCAGTGGGACAGACAATTGTACATCCAGCTGGACACACAGACACTGTACATGCAGCCAAACAGATGGACAGACACCTGCCCAGCCAGACACTTTCCTCCTCCACCCATGGGCATAAATGACCCAAAAATGTACTTTTTTGCCCCCAAGGCTTCTCTCCAAAACCAGGGATTTCACACCCCCAGGCCCCAGCCCTGCCCCCACCCCATTCCGAGATGGGCCCAGACAGATGGACACGGGGCTGTGGGGGCAGGGCAGGGTGTGAAATGGCTCCTCAGGGGGAGCCCTTGGTGCACAAAAAAGCATTTTTGGAGCATTTATGCCCATGGGTGGAGGAGAAAAGTGGCTGGCTGGGCATGAGCATGTCCAACTGTCCAGATGGAAATACATCTGTCCAGTTAATGTCCGTCCATCCATCCATGTCTGTGTGTCCAGCTGGATATAAGTGTCCAACTGTCCAGCTGGACACGCCCCTGTCCTGTCCATCTGACAGGTCTGTGAGATGGGGTGGGTGAAGGGGATGGGCTGGGATGGACAGACAGGTCCAGGCTCAGCAGGGTGGACGGACACTGCACGGACACCCGGACACATGGACAGGTCACACCTGGCCAGACACACAGACGGTGCCCTCCAGCACCCCAGCCCTTGCACAACACCCCAAAACACCCCTTTTTACCCCAAAGGCCCTACTCAGAAAGCAGCAGGGTCAGAGCCTTTCCCTCTGCCCCGGCAATGGATGTTTCCGTCTGTCCGAGCCCCATCCGTGTCCAAGGTCTGTCCATCGGCCCCACCTCACTCCCACCTCCCTGGGGAAATCCAAGGCCCCACCTGACCCCCCCCAAGTGGGACTCGGGTTGCTGTGGGGTGTCTCTGGCCGGGCTCCCCACACCCACCTCCATCCTGGAGCACCAGCAGCACCTTTTTCTCCTGGGTTTACCCCAAAACAGGCTCTGTTCTGCCCCCCACCCTCAGCCCAGGGGTGCAGGGTGAGGGTCTCCCCTGGTGTTGGAGGCCACCCCCCCAAAATTCTTCCCTAAACCTCCTTTTTTACCACATCTGCTTGATTTTAACCCATTTACAACCAGCCTTGATTTACAGGCTTCCCACTTGCACCTGGCAGGGAATTGGGTGGAAAAGCAGTGAAAACCATCACGTCTGGCTCTTGCATGACAAAGGATGATGAGTGTCAGTAATCCTGGGCGAATTTTCAGTGTGGAGTTGGTGTGTGGTGAGATCAGAACTGGGGGCAAACCCTGCAATTTCAGTTTTCACAAATATTTATGACACAGGAGGGAAAAATCAAGAGGAATTTGGTTTAGTGTGATTTAAATGACCTTTTGTTCTGGTTGTTTTTAAAAGGAGAGGTGGGTGACCCCTCCCTGGCAGCCCCCAAACCTCCCCTTCCCTGCTCCCCCTCCCCACGCCGAGGGACGAGGTCGGGGCACCGACGTGTTTTGTATTTTTTAATAAAGTTCGTAATCCAATGGACACACAAAACAAAACTGCGCTGAGAAAAAAAAAAATAAACCAAAAATAAACCAAAAAAGAAACCAAGTTCCATAAATTAATTAAGTGTTAGGGGAGGTGAGGGGGGCCAGGGCAGAGTCTTTGTACAAGTGTATAACACTTCCACAGCTGATGAGACGAGGGGATGTTTAAATGAAGCGCACTTACAAATGAGTGACAATACAAAGTCTGAGTATGAAAATAAGATTTTTTTTCTCTGAAAACACATTTTTGGCACAGATTAAAAAAAAATGTATGTTGTGGGGATTTGATTTTTTTTTTTAAAGTCAGTATTATATATATTTATATATATTA
>VWYO01019808.1:347209-385037 GCA_013400275.1 Rhadina sibilatrix | reverse complement strand
TGGTGGGCTTTTGTTGTTGTTGTTGTAGTTGTTTTTTTCTGTTTGTTTTTGTTTTTGTTTTTTTTTGCTGCAGGGCCTTGGAAAAATTAAAAAAAAAAATTAAAATGAAAGTAAGAAAAAGTCAGTAAGCGGTAAACAGCTCATACCGACGCGATGACAATCATCAGGTGAGGAGAGATGTTGGAGATGCTGGCGAGGAGGTCTGGGGCCAGGCGGGACAGGTGGCTCTCCGAGAACTCGCAGGGTGGGAAGATCTGCAGAACGTAGGCAGGCTGCAGGGAGGGAAAAGCCACACATCAGAGACAACCCACGCCCACAAATGGTGAAAAATGATGTGAAAAATCCAGTGGTGTTCCGGGTGCTTAAAAGGATCCTAAATCTTGTATAAAAAAGAAGCCGTGGGTTTTGTTGCCCAGCTGGGGAGTTTTCCAAATACACCCCAAGTGTAGGAGCTGGCTGATTTTGCTGGGAAAGGCAGAAAAATTCCCATCCATTATCATTCCAGTGGTTGCTCTGAGCACTGGCTGCTCATTCTGGGCTCTTTACACCCAGAGTTAAATTACACACAGGTTAAATTGCATTCAGTGCTGCAACACACCTGGAAAAAACCCTCCATGGCACCAAATGCATTCAGCAAGAAAACACCAGCTGTCCTGGAAAAATCAGGATATGGGGAAGAAACGAGGACTCTACTTCAGAGACACAGAGCTGGGAAATGCATTTGGTTGCTTTTCAGCCCAAGATGATGAACTGGGAACACACCAAACACACATTTGGGGGCTTTTTGGCTGTGGGGTCACTTTCCTCAATTCCATCAACAATTTTATTGATCCAATCAATAATTTATGGATCCCTGTGTGTGATGGGTGATGGAAATGTGGGGGTTGTTTGACCTATGACCCCAGGCAGCTACAGAGCCAAGCCTGAGCTGCCTGTGCCCTCAGGGACAGATTTGGTATCCCTGTGGCACTGCAGGGGTTCTGTGCCTGTGCCCTCAGGGACAGGTTTGGTGTCCCTGTGGCACTCAGGGGTTCTGTGCCCTCAGGTACCTGGTTGGAGCCGGGGTTGGGCACGTTGATGATGCCTGCAGCCTGCTTGGCCTGCAGGTAACTGATGAAGGCGGCCTTGAGCGACTCGGTCTGACTGACCACGTCCTCCTGGTCCCGGCCGCAGGGCAGGGCCAGCAGCAGGCAGTAATCGCTCTCCACCTGCAAGGGAAGCACAGGCTCAGGGAAATGCTGCATGAGTGGGTGTTTTCCAGCCATCCATGCACTATCCAGGAGGGTAAATCCTCACTTTAAAGTCCTTGATGTTACAATTTGTACCCCAGAGAAGCTGTGGCTGCCCCATCCCCAGAAATGTCCAAGGCCAGGCTGGACAGGGCCTGGAGCAACCAGGGATAGTGGAAGGTGTCCGTGCCCATGGCAGGGGGTGGGATGGGCTTTAAGGCTCCTCCAACCCAAACCAGTCTAGGATTCTGTAATTCCAGCACTTGCTGAGAGCACAGCCACATTGGAAAGGACTAAAAATGGATTTTTGTGGTCACTTGAACTCCCCACCCCACTCAGACACAATGAAGCTAGCAGGAATTTATCCCAGGGCTGAGGGTGACTTAAGGGTTTCCCAGCTCTCACTGCCTTTTCCATAAATGCAGTGCAAGAGCTATTGCTCATCACCTGCAGTCTGTGTTACACTCTCTGGGTTGAAGGAATCAGCAGTGTTACTATCAGAATCCCAAAACAGAATCTCAGGGATCTCCTGGATTGGAAGGAATCCACAGGGATGACCAAGTCCAACTCCAGGCCATGCACAGGACCCCAACAACCCCACCCTGAGAGCCGTGTCCAAACCGGCAGCCTTGAGGCCATGCCCATTATTCCCTGGGGAGCCCAGGCGACACNAGGGACAGGTTTGGTGTCCCTGTGGCACTCAGGGGTTCTGTGCCCTCAGGTACCTGGTTGGAGCCGGGGTTGGGCACGTTGATGATGCCTGCAGCCTGCTTGGCCTGCAGGTAACTGATGAAGGCGGCCTTGAGCGACTCGGTCTGACTGACCACGTCCTCCTGGTCCCGGCCGCAGGGCAGGGCCAGCAGCAGGCAGTAATCGCTCTCCACCTGCAAGGGAAGCACAGGCTCAGGGAAATGCTGCATGAGTGGGTGTTTTCCAGCCATCCATGCACTATCCAGGAGGGTAAATCCTCACTTTAAAGTCCTTGATGTTACAATTTGTACCCCAGAGAAGCTGTGGCTGCCCCATCCCCAGAAATGTCCAAGGCCAGGCTGGACAGGGCCTGGAGCAACCAGGGATAGTGGAAGGTGTCCGTGCCCATGGCAGGGGGTGGGATGGGCTTTAAGGCTCCTCCAACCCAAACCAGTCTAGGATTCTGTAATTCCAGCACTTGCTGAGAGCACAGCCACATTGGAAAGGACTAAAAATGGATTTTTGTGGTCACTTGAACTCCCCACCCCACTCAGACACAATGAAGCTAGCAGGAATTTATCCCAGGGCTGAGGGTGACTTAAGGGTTTCCCAGCTCTCACTGCCTTTTCCATAAATGCAGTGCAAGAGCTATTGCTCATCACCTGCAGTCTGTGTTACACTCTCTGGGTTGAAGGAATCAGCAGTGTTACTATCAGAATCCCAAAACAGAATCTCAGGGATCTCCTGGATTGGAAGGAATACACAGGGATGACCAAGTCCAACTCCAGGCCATGCACAGGACCCCAACAACCCCACCCTGAGAGCCGTGTCCAAACCGGCAGCCTTGAGGCCATGCCCATTATTCCCTGGGGAGCCCAGGCGACACAAGCCCAGGTTTCTGGGGCGATTTTCAGCCCCGCAGCTGGTGAGCCCAGCCTGGCTCTGGGCACAGGGATCCCCAGGCTCCCTCCCTGCCCCAGCCAGGGTGGGCCCTCACCATCATCCTCCGTGCGACCCCCTCCAGCTGGGAGGCCTCGAGCCGCATGCGCTGGGCGATGCGCAGCGGGGGCCCCCCCTCGGGCGCCGGCAGTGACCGGTGAGCCAGGACGTTGTTCCCGGACACAAAGTGCAGCTGCACGGCCGCCGTGTCGTTCTTGAGAGCCAGCAGACCCTGCCAGACAATGGGGTATTTCTGGGAAGAGAGGGAGAAGAGTGTTACATGCAGAGCAAGGAGAGCGGGGTCTGAAATCCTGGCTGAGCTGCTAGGCTGTCACCGATACTTCCATTGGAGGTTTAAAGGCTCAGCAGAGATGTAACACCAGGCCAGGCCAGGCTTGGGTTACATCCTGCTAAATCAGGAGTTCAGTCCTTTTCCTTCCAGTTGGCCAGTCTGCCTGGGTGGGTCCCGTCATCCCAATTCCTCTGCCACCCACCCAAGGCTGTTCCCAAATGCTCTTTTCCCTTTTACAAATGAACAAATTGAGAAATAACAACAGGAGAAGAACTGCTGGAGGTTGTATGTGAGGTATTTGAACACAACTCTCAGCTCCTTGTTGTTACGTGTTGGTACCTGTTCCTCACTGCCTCCCTCCTTTTCCTCCTTTTCTTCTCCTGTGAGAGTGATTTTTCCTTTTTATTTAAATGGAATACATCAACACTCTCCCCTGCCTACAAGGAAACACTTTCCAGGAAAATGCCGACTTGTAAAAACTGACTTGGAACAGTACACATGGCTGAAATCCATCAGGGACAAAACAAGGCAAAAACTAAACAATGCCTTTTCCACACAGGAAGTTTTTGATGCAAGAAAGGTGAGATTCGGTGCTACGGCTGAGACAGAACCAGGTGATTTCCCCCCAGATCAGGAGCACGACACTCACTGTCAGGAGCTGGACCATGTCCACTGGTCTCTGGGACACGGGGTGAGGGGATGGCTCCTGCTTGAGCGTGGACTGGGGCTCCGGGCGGCTGAGGGGCGGCCCCGAGGTGGTGGGGATAAACATGGATTGCTTGGGAACCGCCTGCGGCTGGTGCGGCGATGGAAGCTCCTGCTTCATGGAGATGGCGACGGGCGAGGGGTAGGAGGTCTGGCTCGTGTCCCCTTGAGCCCTCTGGAGGTGGACGTGGGGGTCCATCTGTGCTGTGTGCCTGTTCACAGGGGGGTGATGACTCTGCTCCGGCCCCGCTGCTGCCGGGCCCTTGGGATCCTGTGGGATCTGAGGGGTCTTGCTGCGGACTGGCTGGCTGGGGTGCGAGTGCTCGCCCTCTGGCAGGCCCTGGGAAGCAGGCAGAGGGAAAAAAGGAAAGATGTTTAGGCCGAGGGTCTACTCAACCCACTGTAAGTCTGCCAGAACACCATCAGATTCCTGGTGGAGACATCTGGGTCACAGCTCCAGCCCTCCTGCGGTAGCACCTGGGACAGTCCTCTGCTTCCAAGTCCACCTGAGCTGAATCCCCACTCCCTGAATCCTGCCCCAAGCCCATCCTTAGCCTCACCATCCATCCAAGGATGCCTGACCCATGCACCACACCTTGGTACTGGTAATTCTCCCCCCCGACACCTCCACGTCCAGAAACTCCTGGATGGAGTCCCAGAGGAGTTCAGGAAATGGGTTGTTTTGGCCTCCTCTGATGCTAAGCAGCATTTGAACCCCATTTCCCACAAGAAATAGCTCAAAACCCTCCAGATTCCAGGGAGACGGATGAAGAGTTTTCTTTCTCACCTGAGACGGGGTCATGCTCCGGGAGGGCAGCCCAATGGGCGAGGCGCCCGGGAACTGCGGATGCCCAAGCTGTGCCGTGTGGTAATTCCTCATGTCACCGTAGACGGAGCGGTAATCGTGGAAGGAGCTCCCAGCGGGATGCATGATCTGCACCCCGTGGGGGACCACCACGGGCTGCGTCAGGGGCAGCCCAGGCAGCTGGCTGCCCGAGGGCACGCTGAGCAGCCGGGGCTCGCTGTGGGGGGAGTGGGCCATCTTGCCTTCCGAGGATTTAGGAGTCTCTTTCCCAGGCTGTGGGGTCTTACTGACCGGGGGAGTTTTGACGGCCCCTTCGGGCGTCCGGGATTGTCGCGTCTCCGAGTGGTGCTCGCCCACGGCGGCCATGTGCGGGTGCATGATCATCCTGACGTCCCGCGGGACGTTGTACTGGTCCAGCCGCAGGCTGCCGGGGTGCATGCGATAGTCGGGCTGCATCACCAGCACGTCGGACTGCACCGGGGCTGGCCCGCGGCACACGGCCGTGTGGTGGAAGTGCAGCTCCTCCTCGGGGGGATGCTGGGAGGACAGCGGGGGCATGACGATGTCTCGGATGGGTGCTGGCTGGGGCGTGCTGGATCGCTGAGGTTTCATCTCCATCTGGGGTTGCAGAGCAGCTCGGGGGGAGTGCAGCGCTTCCGGGCGGATGGCATAGGGAATGCCGGAGAGAGGAGGGGTGTTCATCCTCACCTCACCTTGGGACAGATGGCCCAGGGACACAGTCTGTGTTACGCTGTGGGGGGGCATGATAACAGATTGCTCAGGATGCATGCTGGATATGTACTGAGGAACGGGAATTCCCGGCGCCAGCATGACCGGGGTGCTGCTGGACAAAGCCGGAGACGAGGTACTGCCGGGATGACAGGCCCGGGGGAACGGCGACGGCGAGTGCCCGCTGGTACGCGGCGAGTGCGGCTCCTGCTTGGTGACCCCCAGGTGGGAGATGGCCCGGTCGGTCGGGGTGCTGGGGCCCGAGCTGACGTGGTTCGCTTCCGAGTGCATCTTCCCAGAGAGGGAAGGGTGGTGAGGACTAACTCCAGGACTCAGGTTGGAGGGTTGCAGAGTCTTTGTCTCCACTTTCAGAGCAGCTGGGTCGGACAGTTTTTTGTTCACGACCATCTGGTTATGGACCAGCACAGGTGGAGTGTTTACCGTCTGCGTCAGGACCTTGCCGGGCTGAGAGGCCGGGGTCTGGACAGCGAGGTGGGATGAGTCGGGCTTGTCCAGCACGGCACGCTCCTGTTTGACGGAGGAGATGACGGGCGAGGTGTTGTAGGGCTGTGTTCCCAGTACCAACGAAGAATGGGTGGAAACAGCCCCGTAGCCTGCCGAGGTCTGGGAGCCTTTCGGTGCTGGCTGGGACGGTGTGATAGGCTCCTGTTTAATCTGAGACTTGGATACAGACTGCTGGAACTCGATGTCCACAGCACTGGCTGGGGGAATCTGGCTGATCTTGGCACTGATTCGCTGAGGGCCTTCTGTCTTCTGCCCTGAGTAACTCAGGAG
Source organism: Rhadina sibilatrix (assembly GCA_013400275.1). Lineage (NCBI taxonomy): Eukaryota > Metazoa > Chordata > Aves > Passeriformes > Phylloscopidae > Rhadina > Rhadina sibilatrix. Next base: position 378,853 of record VWYO01019808.1, on the reverse strand, counting down.
CACCACACCTTCCGAGGTGTTCACCCGCAGCCCTGGACTAGATCCAGTCTCCACCGGCCTCTCCTCGATAATAGACATCGATCCTGGGTGAAACCTGCTGTTATCATTTGTACTTAATCTCTGCTTAAATTTTGGCGAGGGAGCATTGACGAGGCAGGTCTGGGTTTGGGGAGCTTGTTTCACCAAGGTGATCCTCGGAGCCTCCTCCAGATCCACGCTGTGGGGCATCCTGCTGATGACAGAAGTGGCTTTGGGAGCAATCACGGTGTTGATCTTTTCCTTCTCGCTGAACACTGGCGCTTCAGCCACCGGTGGGTCCAGGGCATTGGTGACAGGAACGGCCGGCTTCTCCTCGGAAACTGGCTTGACAGCCTCCACAGCAGGGTGGAGAGGTGCCTCCTCCAGGCACGGCGCGCTCACCGGCTCCGCATGCGTCGTCGTCACGTGTGTGGAGGTTATGCTCGTCGCTGAGACGTATTTGGGCTCCATGAGTATCTTCCTCAAAGTGCTGGAGTTTGTGTCAATATCTGACGCCTTTGTGTCTGGTGGGAGAGCGGGCGGGGGTGTGGAACGGGCACGGGGCTCCTCATGCCTGACCATCCACTCCGGCACCTTGGCAGCACCGGAGTGAAGGGGCACGATAGTGGCGGGCACAGGGGTGGGCAGCTTGGCCGCCGTCGTGGGGATGGCAGGAGGGGTTGCACTCGGGGCACTTGGCGGCGTGATGGGAGCGCTCTCCAGGGGTGACCGGATCTTGAACCCGCTCTGACTCCCCTCGTCGAGGGGGACTGGTGGCACACCCAGGTCTAGAGGAGCTGGAGCGGACACCTTTGGAGAGGTGCTGCTCTCAGGGGCAGCCTCATGTGCAGCCACAACATCAGCAGTCACAGCCTTGGGGACATCAGAAGCATTTGGCTCCATGGATGCTGTGGGTTTGATTTGCTTTTCCTCCTTTGATGCTTCTTCAGGTTTTGTCTTTACTTCATTGGCAGGGGGTGATTTGCTCTGCATCCTCTCCGGCTCAAAGGTGTTGACTTCGGGGGCATCGCCCTTCCTGCTCGTGCTCTTCTTGCGCCTCTGCCGTGTGCTTTTCTGACGGCCCTTTTCCTTCCGAGCAACTTCAGCCTCCTGCAAGGTCTCGGCCTCCTGTGCAGAGTTGGAAGATTCGCTGAAGCTGACTTCGGACTCCTTGCTCTCAGTCTCCAACGCCGATGGGACAGAGCCAGGCACCGGCTGCACAACAGGCTCGACAGCAGCCTCTGTTTCTAGGATATTGTTCACTGCCTGATCTGTCTCAGGCTCCATCTCCTCCTGAGGGGACTGCATCACCAAGGGCTCTGTGGGGATTTCACCCTCAGATTCGGCAGGGTATGTTGGCGGTGCAGGGAAGCTTTCTGTCTCCCCAGAAATATCATTGATGATGGAGCCAATGGCTGCTGCCAGCTCCGTTTCACTGGCCTGGTGTGCGGGTTTATCTGCCTCCTCCTCCTGACGGACTTCAGCCACATCTGTCGTTGGCTCTTTGTAGGCAGCAATTGTTGGAGGCGTTTCAGTGAGTTTTGCAATGTTCTCCACTGCCTGCTCGAGCTCAATCTGCTTTGCTAACTGGGCAGCCTCAGGTGACTGCTTGGGCTCCCGTGTCACCTCCTTTTCCATTTCCGAGAATGAATCTTCTACCTCATTCTTAGAGAAGTGGGGTGGCAGGATATCCTCTTTTGGAGGGCTCTTCATCTTGGGTGGTGACACTGCCACCGGCTCTGCCTCCTCTTCGGTGGGCCGCAAGGCGCCCTTGACTTCATCGACATTGAGGCGTATTTCCACATTTTTGAGACACACGGATGCCTTATCCACAACGGTTTTGGTGTTTTTGTACCTTCCCCTTTTGGATTTCGTAACCTTTTCTGGCACTGGCTTCTTCTCAATGATCTCAGCTGCGGGCATTTCTGGCTGGTTTTTCTCCACATCCAGTTCCTTCCGATCACGTTTCTGCTCACTTGCTGCCGGCTCTTTCTCAGCGGCTTTTGCTTTATTGCTGTTGTCACTGATGCTCGATTCCTGACCGCTTCTTTCAGCAGCATCTTCGGATTCAGCCGCAGCATCGGCTTTCGGTTCATTCTTCCCTTTCTTCCCCTGTTGGCTGGTAGCAGCTGATGAGTGAGTGTGTGTGAGCTTCTGAGATCTAGGAGACCTCCAGCCCTCTGCAGGTTTAGGAGCTTCCACAGTATCTTTAGTTTCAGCCTCCTCCACCTCTTGTTGTACCGGTTCGGTCTTTATCGGTGAGATGTCTTCCTCTGGCTTACGGCGGGTTTTGGGAGGTCTTCCTCTCCTCGGGGTTGTGGGAACAGTTGTCACTGTTTCCTGTGGTTCCTTTTCCACTCTCTTCCTGGTGGATCTAGTGACCTCCATGGAGTCCTTCACTGGAGATGGGCCTTCGTTGTCCCCTGTGGTAGCATAGACTGACCTCACGTTTCTGCGCCTGGTCCGGCCTATTGGCAAGCTCAGCTCCACGTTTTCTGGCTCTGGAGCAGAACTTGGGGATTTAGCAGCATTCCTTGAAACCTTTTCTGCCTCCACTTTCAATTCAGAAAGCTTCTGGGTCTCCCCACGAGGAGAGCTTGACCTTTTCAGTTTTTCACGGTCAATTCTTTCACTCTTCCTCGTGACGGGCTTTTCCGTGACATTAGCTGCAGCTGACTGCACGGGAGTCTTGGACCGTTTACTTTTGTAGGATTTTTTATCTTTTACAACAACTGGAGGTTCCACTTCCATATCATTGTCAGAAACAGGCGGCAGGACCTCAGCAGCTGCCTCCACCTTTTGACTCACACCAGCATCGGTACTGGCAGACAGTGGAGTATTTTCCTCTTTAGGTTCCACAGCCTCATCTGACTTCTGAACTAGCTTGGGCGGAGGTGGAAGCAGCTGGGCAGCCTCAGGTTCTGGATCTACGCTGATGTCTGCATCGGAAAACGAGGCCCCAGGAGTGGGAGGTTTGGTATCCAAGTACGAAGGATGCTCTGTTGCCACAGTATCTTCTTCTGGTGCCAGGGTTGTAGCAACAATTTCTTTACTCGCTTCTACAACTGGTGGAGGTTCTGTTTGCTCAGGAGGTTCCATTTTGACAGGAGCAGCAATTTCAGGAAAAGGCTTTTGTTCCTCTGCTGCAGCAGCAGGTTCAGAAGGTTTCTCTTCTTTAACAGAAGCTGGTTCCACCAGGACCTTTTCACTCACTATTTTCTCAGGAGCGATGGGAACTGGTTCCTGTGGGAGGACGGTGACCAAAGAAGGACCAACAACTGAGGAAGGCTTATGTTCTGTTTCTTTACTGTCAGGAACCATTTCTGGTGTTTTCGGCCTGTTTTCTTTATCTTCCTGTTTCTCCACTTCTTTTGATTTCTGATCTTTCTCCTTTTCTTTCTGCTGCATTCGTGTCAGCTCAACAAACCTACTGTGGAAGAGAACCACTGGCTCTTGCACCAATTCAGCCGTGCTGTTTGTCCCATCAGAGGAGGACTGTCTCCCATACAACCTTCCAGAGATGAAGTCCAGATCATCATCCTTCCTCTCTAAATGCTGCAGGCGTTTGGAGTCCTGTTCAAAGATTGAACTGTGCAAAAACCGAGAAGCAAACAGTTCCTGCCGCTCTTGTTCCTCCTCTTTATGATCTTCTTTCTTATCATCCAGTTTTCCACCTTCGGAATCAGTTCTGATTTTTTTCTTTTTCATATACCAGGATGGAATAGGTCTTGGAGCCGAGTCAACCTTCTCTTTGTCTTTATTGTTCCTGAAACTAGCAAATCTTGAATCCCAGTCTAGAAAGGACCAGTTTTCCTCTCTGGAGGAAGAGAGAGATTTAGCCCTTTCAAGCAAGGCCTTTGTGTCAGGTGTGATTGTCTTGTCCAATGCAAAAGAGTAGAATTTGTTTCTTTCTAAGGAACTGGACTGGAGTCTTTCCTCTCTTTCACGGAACTTCTCTTCTCTGTCCCTTAATAAAAAAGACAACCTGGAACTCTCTAACAAGGATGAGGCCTTTGGGGAATGGGGCTTGTTTTCACCATCATCATCCGAATCCGAAGGCACCTCCCCAGGTTCCAGGTCTCGGACAGACCGTTTCCGTATGCTGTCTCTTTTCACAATGCTGCTTGGAAAGCTGATATCGACTCTCCCAGGCTCTTGCTTCACTTGCGTTTCCCACCTACTCGAATCTTCCTCAGAACTCAGCACAGAGAGTTTTATTTTAGCCATTTCTGCCATCTGCTCCCTTCTGCTGGAATCATAAGGATTGAACTTCAGCGAGTCCTCCCTCACAGTCATGTTAGAGTATGAAAGACCTTTTTCTTCTATTTTAGGTGACTCTTTGGTTTCCTTCAATGGCATTAACCTTGGAGAATCGAGCGTGTCATCATCCTCATGGAACGGGAAGTGCCTGATGCTTGGGGAACAGGACATCCTTTCAGAGTCCTCACTCACCTGACGAGAACTTCTGTAGTTCCTTTCTCTCTTAGTGCTAATTTCAAAGTCAAACTGGTCAGTCTTTTTCCTTTTACTTGGTGGAGAGTCATCGGTAACGTCTTGTGGAGGCTTTCCCACCTCATGAACCAGACTCCGCTTTTCATATTCATCCACATCTTTCTTAGGACTGCCAAACTTCTCTGACTTTGCTATCTCCATTTCCAGCTGCTGTTTCAACCTGCGACTTTGCTCCATTTGTTTGCGATAGCTCTGCGTGTGGTCAATGTCAATGCTGATTTTCTCCTCCGTGTCAGCTGTCTGAGGTTTCTCTTGGCCAAGTTTATGGTCTGGTGTTTCTTCAGGAAGGCTGGAGTAGTTCTTCCTTGTGTCCTCTCTCTCCGTTCCCTGCTCATCCAGCAGCTGTACCTGTTTATGCTGGGGTTTTACCGGGTTCTGTTTTTTAGGAGGGAGTTCCTGAACTTCCACAGGTTCATCGGGTGTCTCCATGAGCCTTGCCTGCAGATCCAGGGTAGGACGCATGCCAATCCCACCAACATTAAGAGTGTCCTGAATTTCTTTGGGACTAGTAACAGGAATAAGTCTTTCCAGTTTGAGTTTTTTAGATTCCCTTTTAAGCATCTCCTTCCTCAGTGGTTTTCTCTCCAATTCTCCTTCCCTTAATACTGGTGCTTCTCTAGAAGACGCCGTTGCATCAAGCTGCTTTTTCAAAACCACGCGTGTATCCTCCTCATCCTGGCTGCTCCGTTTTACATCCAGTTTTTGCCTGTCGGGTTTTGGATTCGCATCGGCAAAACGCCTTTTACGAGCCTCCAACTTGTCTAAATCAACTGCATTGGCACCCTCAGAAGTTTGTTCTGTCTTCAAGTGCTTTTTGGGTTTCATTTTTGCCTCCTTGTCCACCACTTCAACATGACTGGCAAGGGCTTTCTCCTTCTGTACCTTGGTTCTGACAGGTTCTAGTTTGGACTGCTCAGACTTGGCTTGCTCAGCCTGGGATGTCTGGGTTTTCTGTTCAAGCAATGGGGATTTCAGAGTGTCGTTATCCAGCTTTGCCCTCAGTTTCTCCAGTGCAGGCTGATCGATCACCTTCCCCTCCTTTTCTTTCACACGGGTCAGCACAACACAGGGCATCAGTTCCAGGCGGTTCTTTGCTGCCCCTTCCTTGTCACCCCTCTCTTTGCTTTGTTTACTATTGCCCTTCTGCTTTTCTGGGCTGGGCTCTCTCTCATTCTCCTGATCTGTTTCGGAGGACTGAGAGCTGGGCGAATGGATTTTTGCTTTTCGTTTCTGCTTATCTGTTTTGTCCTTTTCTATTTTTTCCAGCTTTTCTTTCCTCACCAAGCGCTTTTCCTTGTCCACCCTCTCCTGCTCGAAAACGCGCTCCTTCTCAACTTTCTCATTTTTTGCGTATCGTTCCACGCGGGCTTTGTCGAGCTTGTCGTATCGCGGAGGGGACAGCGAGCTGCAGCTGCCACTGCGATCTGAGGACCTGCTGTAAATCCTCCTCTCTGAGTCACTCTGCAGCCGTTCTGACTGCGAGGGGGAAGCTCCGGGGCTCTGCGGGCGCCGGGAATGCGTTGGGCTCTGGCTCCGCTCGATTGGTCTCCGTTCGTGGTCTCTGTCCCGATCAGATTCAAACCGTTCCCTCTCCCTCTCCCTCTCCCGCTGCCTGTAGCTGTACTCCCTGATGTCCTGCTCGTAGGGGTCTCCCCGGTAGTCCCGGTACTCGCGAGGGTCGTCGTAGTATCGTGGGTCGTAGTAGTCTCCTTGGTAGGGATCCCACTCAGCATAGAATTCTCTGCCCCGAGCTGGGTATTCCCGCCGAGGATCTTCGGGATACGTCCCTGGGGTCCGGACGGTCTCGTAGTAAGTACGGTCAGGGGCGTACTCATAGGATCCTCTTCGCTCGTCTCTGCTAAACATAAGAATAAACAGATTCTAGTTCTCCTTCTCAACCATTGTACTCTGTTACCATAGTTTTTTGCAACGTAAAGGAACGATTTTCAGATCTTTTTTTCCTATGTGCATCAAAGGCAGCTGCACACAGAGGTTTGGCAAGGAATCTGTGCAGTGGACTAAATGCTTTTGTTCATTTACCAAATATCAAATGTACTTGTGGGTAGTATCGTAACAGCTCTTGCAAGCCTTGTTTCACCACCCTCACCCCTTCGTTTCTGTCAAATTCAAACCCTGCACGAAATGAAGGTAAAACAAACACAGCACCTGTGCACCCACAAAAGGCTGGCAGGGCGAAGACACACCTTTATCCAGAACCTGAGACTTTCATTTGACTCTGAAAACATGAGTCAAATCCAAGTCCAGGCATGGAATCTCTCCATTACTAAGCAGCAAAGTTATGGTAAGATTTCTTTAAAAATCCTAAGCCCTGCAAGTGATCTTTTAATTCCCAAATTAGCTCTTTCACTACACATGACTTGCCGGCATTGCCTGTTTACGGTAAAACCAAGTCAACAAGTATCAGGTTGTTTATAAGATCAGGTGAATTCATCCAGCAAAGAAAGTCAAGCAATTAATGTTATTATTTCAACGCCTCCAAGCAGTAAAAATAAGTCATTTGTAAGACTGAACATGGCAGGGAGGTGGAATAAAGCTGGAGTTCAAATTCCCCACCATTACAAAGTGTTTTGCACACTCTGTACTAAGGTGGGGTTGGGCTCTGCTCCCAGGGAACAAAGGACAGGACAAGAGGAAACATCCTCAGGCTGTGCCACTGGAGGTTCAGGTTGGATATCAGGAGGAATTTCCCCATGGAAAAGGTGGTCAGGAAACGGAAGGGGCTGCCCAGGGAGGTTTGGAGTCCTCATCCCTGGAGGTGTCCAAGGAAGGCCTGGATGTGGCACTGAGTGCTCTGGGCTGGGGACAAGGTGGGGATCAGTTACAGCTTGGACTCAATGACTTTGGAGGTCTTTTCCAACCTAAATGATTCTGGGATTCCTCATAGGTTTATTGGCTTCACAGTTTATCTTTTATGGTAAAAGCTGGTAATTTCCACCTTTTAAGAAAAGTACAAAATTGAAAAAGGGACAAAACATGGAAGACATAAACCTCATCCGCAAGTGAAGTGGGATGCTGTGAAAAGCAGCTGTGAAGTTAAAATTACTGATCAAGGATTTTGTTTAGTTTTTCTTTGGGTCCTATTTAGACTGACTCCAACGACAACCCCGAGAGAAGGTGGTTTGTGCAGATCTCAGCACCTCTGCAAGGAGGAGCCTGGAGGGGCATCACAAGCTGCAGAATTATAGGAAACACTGCAGAGCTTGCTCCACTGCTCCATGACCCATTATCCCAACAGAACACCTAATGATATGTGAGCAGAGTGACAGAGAAGGTAAAACCAGACTAAAATGTGCCCAAACACCACAAATCAGGGCCCTGCTTAGGATTATTCCATGGCAAAGGCAAGCCCACCTGAGTCCTGTGTGCTAAAAAACATCCAAACCTACCCTTTCTCTTTCCTGAATCCTGCACAGTCCTGAGGAAATGCTTATTGCTGGCACATCACAACATCTGGCAAGGCCTGGAGAAGGCACACTTGTATTTCCATTATGCAAATCCTGATTGCCAATTTCCAAACTCTGCTCGCTTTTAAATCTGCTCATTTTGCATTATGTCAGACCAATCTATTTTTCTGCAAAACACTATTGGGTTTATCCAGCTTCCAGGTATAACTGGCGTCACGCTGCGCTGACTCCTGGGCAGGCAGAGCCCTAACAATGCACCAGGGTCTGAAGGTAATAAAAACACGAGTGTTTTTTCAGTCAGTGAAGGTAAAAAAGCCCAGAATGTGGAGTGTTCCTCTGCCAGGTCTTCAGGAATAAATAAGTGGCTGTGCAGCATGTGGTGCCAGCTGCTGCCAAGGGAGCAGCCACACAGGACACAGCTTTATTCAAAACAAAAGCGGATCCTTACTCAAACTGTATTATTTTATCAGGTTACAAACAAAACTGTTGGAAAGAGGGAGGTGAAGGATCAGAATTTACTCTTTGCTCAAGGGCTGAGAAGCAGGAGTTTATCAGACTTTGTGTACACCCACCAACACACACATTTCTCTGTTAGAGATAAGCTGTTCTTTGCATTCCTAAGACGTGATGAATGACTCCCAACTGTGTCCTGGTGACCCACCAGAGAAACCGGATACTTAAATATGGATCACGCAGACAACTGAAACCTCTACCTCAGCAGGAATTCCAGTAACTGGCTACACCTCGGATGTGTGAGATCCTGCCTGCTCTCATCTGCACAGCTTAAGTTTGATCACCTAAATTTAATTTAAAAAACAGTGAAGAGGTAAAAAAAAAAAAAAAAAAAATTAAAATGCAGAGGTGTTTTTAATAAAACTTGAAAAATAAGGACAAAGTTGAGAGGAAAAAAAAATTGTTTGAGAATTATGGCCTGAAGGAAGTTTGATTGTATGATTAGGAGGACAATTAATTGTAAAAGGATTTTGTAAGGTGATGCTAAAAAACCAAAAACCTGAATAAAGATATTGATACATGCCTTCTTTCTGCCAGCATTTCGTAGAAGTCTCTGATATCTTGACCCGTTTTCTCCATGGAATGATAAAATGCCAACTGACTCTCCCGATTTGCAAAGTCCACCTGAAAAAGAAAGGGGAAATCACTTTCTGTCACTGAAACATCCTACTCTGCCAACAATTCCCTGTCTGCTGAACGTGGAAGCAGAACTGAAAATGGGAGTAAGATTTAATAAAAACTGTCAAACACTTCCCAATTCTGCCCTGCATATCCCCAGGAATAAAGATCCTTCTCAGTGGAGCTGTGTAACTACCTCCTTACTATGTTGTTGTAGCTGCCATCCCAGAGGTTTCTGTTGGGCAAAGCAGCATGAAAAATACACATTACTATCGTGGTATTGATGTTTTTATTGCCAGGACCAGTTCCAAAGTCTCTTTTATCTCAGGGCAGTGCTACAGAGGGTCAGGATTATGAATCCATTCTGGACTCCATGGTGTCTGCCTGGGGTTATAGAGCAGGGAAAGAACCAAGCCTCCTGAACTGCAGCTTCCTGCTGTGGCTGCTCCAACGATTGGTGGTTTCTAGTACTAAGAAGCTAATGGTATAGTGAAAAAAAGCAAGGATTAGAACAAATTTCATTACGTGTATGCCACATAATGGAATATTTTGAACAGTCTAGTTCTGGCTATTTTTTTAAGTCAGTCCAGTCCTGTGTGTAACCACAGCAATGGAGCACAGGCCCACATCAGAGGTGTTGCTTATTCCAAAGTCATTGAGCAACAAGATCCACACAAGATGTGAAAGGACCGACCACATCCTCTCCTGCACAGGAAGGTGACTGATATCCAACAGCACGCTCAGAAACTACAGAATATCCAACTCCCAGCCCTGGGTGAGGTGGGAAGCTGCTGAGATCATGCCTAACATCACTGCCCACTCTTTAAGAGAGGAGAAAGGAGGAGGAAGATAATTCAAAGGGTTGGCTGACACGTCACGTCCCCAGTTAGTGGGACTGATGGGACAGTCAGAACAGGTATCACCACATTCACCCAAATCCAAGATATCCCTGTAAACGTTAAGTGTTGCTCCAGGAAGTAAAGTATTTTCTGTGTATTGTTTAAAGTAGTGTTTTCAATTATTTCTTAAAATCTGTTGCAAGGAAGGATGAACAAGACAAATCTTTAAGGTCTTTTCCAACCCCAACCATTCCACGACTGCATGTTGAAGTTACTGTACCCCAGAGCTTGGACATCAGCATGGAGCAACCATGTGTTTTCCTGGAGGAACTCACACTTTCAGATTTCCCTTTTTTAACACGAAAACAGACAAAAAGTTTGCCTTGGATTGGGGTAAACGAGGCAGTGACACGGACACCAACACTCAGGAGCTCAGAGAGACAAGTTCAGCGAAACGAACGGCAGAATACTGGAAAAGGCTTTATAAGTAACAGTTCAGGATTCCCTGACATCTTGATAAGCCGAGTATAAAAATATAATTTAAGCCTTTGATATGTGGGACGTGTGTGTCCCGCCAAGTATTCCTTGAGCCTGGCAGCCTGCACTGCCAGCATTTAAGTGGGAAGGCCAAAACACAATTTGTTCCTCTTTTTTTGCCTGTTTTGCTTTGGTTTGGAGGTCATTCTGCACACCTTAATTTTATTCCCACCGATTTTCCTCCCCTTGGTCTCTTTTACAGCTGCTTGTGCATATTCAATCTCATTGTAGAGAACCAGGGCCATGCCTTTTAAGCGGTCAAACACCACCTGTAAAAAACAAAAAAACAAAACAAAAACCAAATAAGAGCCTCATCCACAGGACTTAATGTCAGTCCCAACAAAATCCTAAGTCATGAGGATACCAGGAAGGAAATCATTTTTAGCAAGGTGAATTTCCAGGCTTTTCTGATGAGGCATATTGGAATGAAGAGACAATAAAAGGACACGGGACTGCTTTGAATTGTGGATATTGTGGCTTGAGGTATATTATGCCTTTATTTTGTTTTTCTGTATTTTACTTTGAATATTTTTTTTCTTTGTTGACTGAGTTTTGTAGCATTTGTTAACATTTTTTTTTTCATTTCCAACGTGTTTTAGGGGGGAAAAAAGGTAAAGGGAACATTTAATCCCAAAGTGGAACCAGCTTTTGTTATCAGTCTGCAGTACCACTCACCAGTTGTTAAACGCCCAATTTCCAAATATTGCCTTCCTTTAGCAGCATAAATGTATTATTCAAGCAACAACAGCTACAATAAGGAACGTCAAAGCTGCAGCACAAACCCACAAAAATCCTTTGGGGAGGCCAAACCCTGATCCTGCAAAGATTTACACACATTGCTTAATTTTAAGCACATCCATGTCCAATAAAAATACACAGGACAACTCCGACACTGAAGTTTAAGCACGTGATAAATCACTTGCAAGGGAGAGGCTCCCGCTGCATGACACGGGTGTGTTGCACTATTGTTGACTTTTCTCTTGTCTTCCATGTACTTGTGGCACTGTGATTGTCCTGACTGCTTTTAAAAAGTCTTATTTTTTTCTCGGTCTGATGAAAAAAACAATAGTTACGTCTAATTATGCAATTAACAAGTATGAGTAATTACGTAATTAGACTGCTGTTCTTCCAACTAACATTTAAGAAGTTTTGCCTGGGAGAGACTGTACTGCACAAGAGCAACAAATGGTTTCCAATACTCAGCATCTCGGCTCACTTCTTTTTGCCTGCTGTCTGTGTTGACAGAGCCCTGTCAGCCAAATTCCACCCCAGAGAGAATTTTTTCTACCTGAGCTATAAAGCCCTGGACAGTGGGGTTGAAAGGACAGGATGGGAAGAAAGGAAGACAGTAACGACTTGGAAGCACATGCCAAAGCCTCCCACCTACCTTCACCACAGGCCCGTATCGGCAGAAATGTCGGGTCAGATACTGATCCGTAACGTTTGTGGAAAGACCATCTAACCACACGCAGTTTGTAGGCATGCTCTTCCCAAAACCCAGCTGGACACAAAAGGGCAAAACTTCCATCAGTACAGTGCACAAGGGTTAAACTCACTGAACAGAGCCTGCCTAATGAAAGACTTATTTGGAGAAAGCTGCTGTTTGTACGGATTTTCTAAAATTAGCATCTGATGCAGGTGCAAGACAAAAAAAAATCAAAGTGTAATTAATGAAAATAATTCTGCTTGTTTAAACAAATACAGTGTTTGACAACATTGGGTTCTTCTACAGTTTGAATGTCTGAGAAGTGACAAGTTGACAGCTCTGGGGCCTGACAGGCCCCTTTTGCCATGGGGAGTGGGATGGATTCTCAGCACAGCCTCGCCAGATGTGGCCCTTCCAGGCCAGGGAACGTCAGCCTCTGAGTGCTCAATCCCAGGACTGCACGTGGACAAAGCCATCAAAAACGCTGATTAATCCCAATCAGGTAGTGGTTGAAACCATCCTGGCTCTGATACGATTTCACATTAAAAACCATCTTACTTGCATAAATTACCCTGCTGCAAAACATCCCACGATGCAGCAATGGAAGACACAAGAAGGATACAGTCCAGGGGAGGATTTCTTTACCTTGAGCCGGTTATTTCCAAGATATTCCCCATCCATCTTCTTAATGGCTTTGCAGACGCTGGCGATGTCGCAGTACTGCAGGAAGGCGTACTGGGGGACACCGTTCACCTTCTTAATGTCGATGTCCTGGGGACAAGCACAAAACACAACAGCCCACAGTCAGCAGTCAATCCCGTCTAAGAGGACTTGTTTTTTTCAGGGACACGTGGCACAGCAAGCTCTTTAATTAATATTTTCTTCAGAGAGAGGATTTAAACAATAGTAGACAGTTAAAACTTTGCTGTTCTGCTGCATCTCAAAACCAAATCCTTACTGAGCAGGGAAAGCTCTTTATCCCACAGATTTAAAATCCAAGCCCGCAGAACTAAGCCTGACCTGATCAACAAACACCAGCTTTAGGCTGTTAATACTATATCAAGAAGAGACAATTCAGGATCAAAGAAATACAGATTAATTTTTGTTCACAAAGGCTCAAGAAAAAAACAACCTCCTCCGATCCTCATCTCTGAGCCAAGCCGGGCTTCTTTTTCAAATAATCATGATCCATCCTGTTCCTAGAAACACAAAGTGATGCTGGACCCATCTCTTGAACCAGCCTGACTCACAGCAAAGGCAAAAAAGATCCTCAACTTCGGTTGCTGTTGCTCTTTAAAACCAAGCCACTATGGGCTCATTCACAAGTACTGCCAGAGGCTCACAAAGCCAAATAAAGGCTGATTTTAATCGATTTTAAAAAGCCCAGCAAGCCAGGAGCTGACATTTGGTTAACAAACAAGTTCAGCACTAGCACTGGAAATGTACCCAAGGCCTCTGAACAAACTCATGATACTATGATTCATTCCAAGCTGAAAATAGGAGGTGGAGAGTTTGGCTTTATTTGTTGGAATAGCAGGCACTGCCTTTGTGAGCCACACATGGATCTGAGCACAAATGTTCCAACATCCAGGACAGGCTAATTTCATGGTTAATAAATTTAGGGACAAGGCAGTAGTTTGATACGGTCTCACCCATGAGCTCTTTATCTGGGAAAACAGAAGTAAACAGGGAGATTTACACAACTATTAGACTCCTACAGCCCTGATCTAATGATTTAAGTGGAATATTAATAGAAAACTACACTTCCAAGTGTCTGAAGTAGCACATCTGCAACCATGGCAAATTATACTTGACCACTCAGCCTGGGCAAGCAATTCCTTGTGACAGGCAAATAAAATATCATTATTGTGCTCATTACCCCTCAGAAAGGTTATAAAGCTGGTCCCTTCTGCACCTGAGCTTGCAAGTTTTCCTGGAAATGGCGAGGGAGCGCTGCCTCCCAGTTCTGAGCCATTAATAATGCTGACAGGGAGCACCACGGCACACAAAAGCCAATTTACACTACCACTGATAAGCATCTTTATCAGGAGAGCTCTGCTGCTCTAACACCGGAAAAGGGTTCAAGCCACAGACATGGCACGAATTCATAAATCAGTATTGATGTCAAGGATGCAGTGGAGTCTGGTTACACAAGGGCTGCCAGACATTACAAAATGAGGATTTTATATTTGTCCACACTCTACATGGAATCAAACATCCTCTTCTTTTGGGGGGCAGCAGGGATGGGGTTCCTGGTAGGTGTGACCGGTTCCTCAGCAGCGATAAAAACATTGGAGCAGGGTGAAGGAGGAACAGCACATTCACAAGCACCCACAGCTGACAGGGAGAACATGAACCATCTGAAGCTCCACCCAACAGGAATCACAGAATGAATCCCAGAATGGTCTGGGCTGGAAGTGTCCTGACAGCTCCTCTAGTTCTACCCCCTGCCACAGGCAGGGACACCTTCCACTATCCCAAGGTGCTCCAAGCCCCATCCAACCTGGCCTTGGACACCTCCAGGGACGGGGCAGCCACAGCTGCTGTGGGCAACCTGTGCCAGGGCCTCCCCACCCTCACAGGGAAGCATTCCTTCCCAGTATCCCATCTGACTCTGCCCTCCTTCAGCTTAGGGCTTGTTCTGTCACTCCATACCCTTGTGAAAATTAATTAAATTGGATAGTTTCACAACTTTTGGGGAAAATTTCCCTTAAATATAACATTGATGTGAATTGATAGAAAGTCATGAGCAGAGGAGAGGAGGCTGCTCTACCTCATCTGGATACCCCCTCTCAGCTGAAAACCCAAATCCCTCATGTGCCATCACTGACCCATCTGCTCCAATCCCCTCTGCCTGGGCCCAGGGCTGCTTCCACATGCACCAACCAAGCCCTTTGTTCCAGGAATCAACAGGAAACTCAGATTCACACAGTTGTAGGAGTCAACATGAGAACACCACCTGGCACATTCACATCCCAAATACCCAGTCAGCTTTGGAGCTACCAGGAGAGAACTACCAAGAGAAAACAGCAGGAGAGACACTTGTTGTAAATACTCCTAGGACTGTTCTTCCTACTAAGTTACCCCATAACATTCATATGCTGAACTCTGAATACAAAGAAAAGCTTTCAGGTATATTGCAGCAAGATGAATGACTCAGATTATTACAGAAAGACTGACTTCTCTGTCATTGACAGATTTAGCTTTTCACAGGTCTGTACAGAAAGGGGGGCAGTGCCACCCCACCCAGGACACGATTCACGTACCACTATCCCCCCAAAGCGCTGGAAGATGTTGCGAAGGTCGTGGTAGGTGGTTGTTTTCTCCAGGTTGCCAATGAACAGAGTTCTCGTTGCCTTTGGGTGAAACTCATCTATCCTTTCATCCAAAGGACGAAATTCATTCTCGCTTTCGGTTTCTAGGATAAAAGAGAGCAGGAAATTTGTAATGACTGGAGATCTGGCTCATGTGGGTTTATTCAGGTCTCCTTCTTGATCTGAACAAGAGTAATCACTGTCTTTGAGAAAGACACACACTTTTGCCCATGACTTGCTATTTATGTGGGATTGGGAATCATTATATTCTATGGAGGAACCTGAGCATCCTCAGGTGAAAGGGAGCTGCATCTTTCAGCTCCTCCTCTGGAAATTTACTCAAGTCTCAATGCTTGAGTGCATTTCCAGTAAGGCTTCCCTGCGCTTGGGGAAGAGCACGTGGCAGGAGTTTGTTTTTAGGAATCAATTTTTAAAGAAGCCATTGAAGTGCAGTCTGAGAACTTCACCACGTGCTCAGGGCTGCAGCTCTCACTGGTCGGTCACGTGGGCTGTGCTGCCACAGCCTCCAAACGCAGCACTCGTTGGCTGTTTTAATTAAAAGGAGACAAAATGAGGCTGGGAGGACTCAGGGCTGTGCTCACACCACCCACTGGCAGCTGCTCCACCGAGACATGGCAGATGAGATCGTTCCTTCCAGCAGATCCCTCTGTTTGGGAGGATGGCAGCTTTCCTTCTCTGAGGCTTAAGACTAGAACTCTCTCGCTGCTTGATTCAAGAGCATCCACTCTTTTTGCTCTGGAGTTTATTGCGGCATTTTTTTCCCAGTTTCTTTAAATTCTGTTTCCTACTTCTATTCTGCCTCTTTGCCACAGCTCCTGAACGTACCCAGAGCAGTGCCATAGGAGAAGGGCATGGACCTTACCTGGTCCTATCCAGGCTGTGACTTCAATCTGCATGCCAAAGAAAAGCTTTCCTTTGGAGGCATTTAGTGCTTTCTCCTGGTCCTCCTGCTGGCGGAAGAACACGAGGCCATACCGCTCCTCGGACGCGCCGTGGATCTGCACTGATGTCACCTTCCCGTACTTCTTGAATTCGTGGAAAAGTCCATCCTTAAGGCTTGTATCTAAACCAACAAATAAACATTAATACTGCAGAAACAGAACCATGAAAGACATGAAGAACTCAGTCTTTCTGAAATGTGCCTTCATCCCATTTAACTCAGTGCTCACATGAGTGCCCTTTTTAAACTGGGATGTTAATTTTGCCAGTGTCCAAAGTTTCTGGCTGATCTCTCTCTTTTAAATCCAAGAAACTACACACATGAGGTTTTACATGGCTAAAGTTCGCAGTGGATGGTTTTTGCTTCTAAGAGATACCCAGTTCTAGGTGAAGAAGTAGTAACAGGGATACTTGATTAAAAATCCCACAGGTATTCCTGTGCACAGCTGGGATGAGTGTCTGGAATGGAGGCTACAGTCACACAGAGTTCAGTTCGGTCAATTCAGAAATATAACTAGGCAGATTCATCAGATTTGGCAGAGTCTGACTCGGGCCCACACAATCTGTCTGGGATTCGTGGGATATTGACCTCAGCATCATATCCTTTCAAGGAATATAAGAGGCATTAAATCTATAGGAAGACACCAACAGGTGAGGTACTCTGCTCACAAGATTAACAGATACTATTTTAGCTCAGCCAGTGCTTCTGCATCCATGAATTCTGTTAAAACTGTTTAACAACTGATCCCATGCCTGGGATATCCCATGTGGGGTATCTCCTGTGCTCAGCAGAGGGAACAGGGAGCAATCACGGACACTCCTCAGCATGTGATTTCCTGGGTTATTTTCCATGCAATACGCATTGCCTTTACAAATACGCTCAGGGGTGTTTTAAAGTGCTCACACTGCAACAGAAAACTGTTAACTTTTTGGATTAGAAAAGAAACTGAAGCAGGATGAGATAAAACAATCAAAGTTTTAAGTTAAAAATGGAGATGTGTCAGTTTTTTTTCCTGGGAAAGCCCAGATTACTGCTGGAAGCACCAGTTCCAGGAGCTGGAAATGCCCAATACTTGAAGCTGGGACCAGCAGGGTGTCTCACAGATGGTCACCAATTAAGCAATTTCCCCACTGTCACACAAGAACTGAGGCAGAAGCAGGGAGAGAATCCTGTCCTTGAAGGCAGCACGTGGCTGCCAGGTGACAAAGACTTAGTACAGGTTCTTTGACCAGTTCCATCCCTTTTTTCCCCTGTTCCCCCTTCTCCAGTGAATTTACCTGTTGAGCGCACTGGAAGATTTTGCACCTTGATCCCAAAACTCTTCCGGGGCTCATCCTTCTCCAGTGACGGGAGCAGCTGGGACGCGGGCGCAGGGACGGCCGTCGACTGCACTGAGCGTGCCGGGGACTCGTCGCTCGAGCTGCTGCTTGAGTCACTGCTGGGAATGGCACGGAGGGAAGGACACGTGAGTGCAGGGAGCAAAGTCACCCAGGAAATGGTTATTTTATTTAAAAAGCAAAATTCCAGTGCTTCTGCTCGTCTACAGGCCTTCCTCCCTTTTGCGCCAGATTCTGTTTCTGTGCTGCTGCCCGCTATTCACACCAGCTCAGGAAACTTCCTACCAATATTCCTCTCCAAAGCCCCCCAGAGGAGACAGGCAGAGAAGTGCAATACGGGTAAAATGTCAGCGAGATCCTGCTACCCACCCTGACAACGGAGGAGATTAAATTAAGTGTAATGCAATGTTGGACCAGCTCAGAAGCTGTGTAGGAAGAGTGGAGAAATACAGGGAGGATGCACATGTCTGACAATGTTTTAAAATCCCTCCCAGCACTCTCATGTAGAGGAAAGAAATATTATTGTTCTCTCAGGCATCTTCGCTGAAAAGATCTGTACTCCAAAGAGACCACGTGTGAAAATCATGGCAAATATTTTGGTCAACTGTTTGGGAATAACCTCGATCAATGCCCACATCCCTGTCCCAGCCCAAAGTGCAACAAGATGAGCTTTAAGATCCCTTCCAGCTCAAACCATTCTAGGATTCTCTATGAACCAGCAAACACTATTTCCAGGCTCAACCTCCGACTTCAGGATGTGAAGAATTCAGACCCAACAACGCCTTTTATAAACAATAATTACAGCGGAAGAGGATTTGCATATTAGATCACAGAGGGAGTCAATCTAATTCACAAACTCGGGATCATTCGATGCTTTGAGGAGAGGCAGAAATACAGAGAATATAATGTTATTAAAGCTTGCCCAGTGGGGACACGTCATCCTGCTTCAGTGGCTCATTTCTTCCCCGAGGCACGAGGGCTCAGAACAGCGCTAAAAATAATTTTGTCTGACATAACCCCGGAGACTCTCATTCTCCATTACACGAGCAGCCTTCGAAAAAATTCTGCTGGAATTTTAACTCGGAGGCTGGAGGGGGGGAGATGTGCCACGTACTAAAATAACCCTGTCAGTCTGAAATTTGCTGCTTGATTGAATTTTTATATTCCTCTCCACATTGTATTAGAAAAACGATACGCAAGTTTATCTTTTTCTTATCTTAAATATTTCATACCCTTCTTACAAACCTTCTTGCCATTAAACCACTTAACTTTTCCATTTCTTTTCTCAGGGAAACCATTTCAGGCTTCTAATGATTTCCAAGATTTGATTTGCTGAGCTCTTCTACTGCTTTTTTGTGGGTGTTTTTCTTCAAACGTTAAAAAAACCTGGTTTTCTTTCTGAACATCTTGGTGTATCAAGCACCATGGCACATTCCCAAAAGCCCTTGGGCTCTGTCCCCATTATATTTGGAGGCACAGAAGGCAAGACAATCTCTGTCCCAAAATACTTACAAACAATCCAGAAGGATATAAAAACAAGCCAGACCAAAATAAAACACAACGAGAAGGGTCAAAAATGCAGAAGTAATAATAAACATGAGAAACTCTGCTGCCGGTCTCACCCTCTCATTACAACCCTCCCATCCCATTGAGCCACTTCGCCCGTTGGTGCCTTTCCCACACATTCTCCTCCTCCTCCTCCAGCCCCGGGGGAGGAAGTTCAGCATCACTCTGGGAGAGGAGTGAAAATAAAGCCATGCCAGGAATGGAGTGAAGAACTGAGCCCTTCGTCCTGCCCTGCTCTTCCCAAGGGCAGCTGCCCTGCACCACCCAATCTCTTACTTCACAGATAACAAGTAAGATTTCCCTTCCCAGCTGCAGTCCCTTGTGTTTCCCAGCAACAAATCTCTCACCATCAAGATGTCCCTTCACAGCCCCATTCTTCTGCTTCACTGGTAAACTGCCGTTATTTCTGTCTCACCTGTGCACCCCACTTTTGTGCCCTTTTCATTAATGAACTATTTAATCACTGAAAGTGAAGAGTGAATTATTTCCTCCTCATTTTTATCTCATTCCCTCTGCCTTTCCACTACATCACCAAACTGAAATTCTTCTCTACAGCATTTTGGGAAAAGAACAAACCCAACCCCACACGAACAGGCCCTCAGTGCTCTCCAGGGGTAACATCAGCCATCGTCTACTGCTGGGAAATAAATCGGCAAAGAACAGAGAAACTTCCTTAAACACACAAATACAGGGTAGAGAACGTGTGTGTGGGGAGAAACTGAAAGTAATTCCCAAGCTGACAGCAGCTGCATGTGGTTCAGCAGCCCCCGGGGAAGGCTAAAATAGGACTTTAGGGCTGCAGAACCCTCTGCCCTGTGCACACTTTCCTCTCTCACATCTTGATGCTCACCCCCCCTAGTCCCAAAGCCTTTAGAATTCCAGTGTGCTGAGATGGCACCTGGAGCAAGGGGCAGCACTAAATCCATTGGAACAGTGCCTTCGAATGGGGACAGGCTATTTGTACAGTTTGGGGGTTTTTCAATGTTAAAAACATGGAACATCCCATTAAAATCACAGCATTCCACTAGAGAAAAAATTTATCTCAGGAAAACACCGTTAGATATCCAAATGATGACACAGCCGTGCAACAGGGTGCTAAATTCTACAAAGGAGCCTAAATTCTGTGCAACTTTGGGAATCAAGGATCATGCTGATAACTTCTGCTTCCTCGGGGAGCTTTAGGGATATGTGTCCCTTAGCAAAGCAAGACTTTCTGAGACATTCCAGGAAAAAAAAAAAAAAAGTCATTATTTTCTGGCTATATTTAGACAAGAAAAAAAAATGATTGCAAGAATAATCCCCCTTTTCTGGAGGGAAACCCCCATCACTTTTCCAATTGAAGAAACATGGATATAATAATTCAAAAGTAAGTCAAAGGTTTGACGTTCTGTGAATGGGAGAATGATGGAAGAGTTAATTATAGCTGCTGTGTCACCCAGTTATAGCTCACAGCACAATCAAAATAAAGCATCTGACAGGGAATTATGTGGAGTCTTGAGCAGCAAAATACAACTCTTTTTCAGCTTTAAAAATATACAGATCTGAAGCCTGAAAGCTGCTCAAGGACAAGTTCCCAGAATATTAAAATGAGAATATGGCTTTGCTTTTCTCTGTGAGTAATTTTGAAAACAACCACTCGTTGCCAACGCAGAAAATAAGTTATTAAAAATTCTTCTGGCAAAAGAGGGTTCACAAAGCTTTTACAATGAACTAGGGAAATTTTAACACGGGAATATAACAGGATAAAACAACAGCTCTGCTAATCTCCTCCTTAAAAGTATTCCAAGTACCAATAGGTTTTGGGGCAGGTGAAAAATGGCACAAAAATAGCTTTATAACTTCATTTTTTTGCTTCTGCTCCCAGCATTAAACCTGGGGTGATTTTTTTCCAGAAGCAGAGTGTGCTCTGGCACTAAGCCTTTTCCCAACATGGGAAAACCTGCTCTTCCACATCCCTGTAAAGTCAGCGGAGCAGAATGCCAGCACGCTGAACCTCCTGAGCTGTCACAACACACGCGCGGCGCCGCGAGGGAGCCGGGAACAGCTCCTCCGACATCCTCCGCCGTGCTCTGCACTTCTCCCAGGAACGTGGGATCACTGGGGAAGGGCCTGAGTATTTAACCAGGATTTCAGATGCTCTTCTGTCCAGCCCAGATACTTCTAAAAACAGTCTCACTCTACAGCATGGCAGTATTGAAGGAAAATGAGTTTTGCGTTTTACTGTCAGCAGAATCAGGTGGAAAAATGAAGCATTAGAAATTGTTTTTAATTAAAAAAGGGGTGGACACAAAATCTTTCTCTTACACATGCACTTTAGTACAGGTGTAGTTTACAAGCCCTTTTAAAATACTTATCTGCATTCCATTACTTGTGAGTATATAAGGATGTGCGTTCTTACTCACGCTATTTATATATTCATTTATCATCAATCATGATAAAATCTATTCATAACTTACAATATTTATCTATGTATCTATTTTCCATTAATCAAGATTAAATTTATTCGTAATCCAATCTAAATTTTATCCACATGGGCTGATTCCTAAAGCCTCAACACGTAAGAATCCAGACCCAAACAGACCTGGTTTAATGGAATCACAGAATACCCTGTGTTGGAAGGGAACCCCAAGGATGATGGGGCCCCATTCCTGGTCTCAGTACATCGCAGCTCACTTAGCACAGAGAATTTCCCTTTGCTCAATTCTAAATGCAAAGATAACATTTCAAATCCTGGCCTCCCACAAACCACTTCTCGTTTCCAGAGAAATTTCTCATTTTCAGGCAATTACAGTTTGCAGGGTCTAGCGGCGATGAAGTTACACTGGGTTTACGTGTGAAAAATGAAAGCGCTGAGCGGAGAACACAAAGCCAGCCGTCCTTTGTTCCCACAAAAAGGAGATAAAAGAGAGGCTCCAAGTCCGTCGATGGAACGGGAGACCCGCTGCTTCCTGTCAATGGCAGCGGCGCTGAATCAAGGGATCTCACAACCTGCCCTCCACCCTCCTGCAATTTTAAAATGTGGCACAATTGTCATTTCTGCCCGTGATTTATCTGAGATCGGTGAGTCAGCTGTAGGCTGGGGACTCCCCGCGAGCGGCAGGCAGGAAACAAAGCTGGAAACGCGGCTGGAAACACGGTGGCTGTCGTGGAGGATAAAGCAGAGGGAGGCTTGAACGTCCTGCAGGCGCTGAGCTACCAACACGGGCTTAAAAAAGCAAATCAAAACCAACCCGTTGTTGCCCAGAAAAGCTGTGACTGCCCGGTCCCTGGAAGTGTCCAAGGCCAGGTGGGACAGGGCTCGGAGCAGCCTGAGGTAGTGAAAGGTGTCCCTGCCCATGGCAGGGTTGGAATAAGATGAGCTTTAAGGTCCCTTCCAATCCAAACCATTCTATGATTCTGTCATTCCATGATTCTAACCTTTGTTGCTGGAGCAAGTTAAAACCAAAGCCACCTAAAACCAGTTTAAAACCTTTGCATTTCCCATGCCAAATTTCAGCTGTGAAAAAATTAATACTTAAAAAACTTTTTATAGCTGCCTTCAAAAACTGTTTCACCAGACCTGGTAAGGAATCCAGGATTTTTTTTTTTTTTTAACAGGAAATATGCAGAATGATCACTTTTTCCCTGCCAAAATTAACTTGAAATCAGGAACTCTGCCTGGCTCAGCTCAACTCAACACCCTGTCAGAATAATCTCCAAGTGAAGATTATCTCCTAGAAAGATCTACTGAGGACAGGCTCCATCCCCGCTGACGGCGGGTTATTCTCACGGCTGATGTCAGCAGCAGATTCCCAAGCTGGGTCAGGAAATCCAAAGTTAATGTACAGTCACCTCGGAACGGAAGCAACAGGAACCCTTGGTTTTTCTCCCTGTCTCTCCCTTTCCAGATCCGAGTTAAGTCACTGTAGATGATCTATGATCTCCGTGCACAAAACACCAGCAGCGACAGTGCTGTATGATCAGCTCTATCCGTAAGACACAAATCCTTGGGATACTTTACAGGCTGTGGAACAAACCTGCTGGTTAGATTTCCACAACCTGGGAAAACAGCACCAGAAAACTGCTCCAAGTTTCCTTAATGTACCAATGTGTTGTTTGGGAATAACAAGAATTAAAAAGACCTGATTAATTCCAGCCAACACCCAGAAAAATTTGATGGCAAGTGCTAAAAAAAAAAAAGCTTAAAAAATGCACTGTATTTCATTCTTTGCCTGTGAAACACTTCGCCTTTTGGATGGAAAAATGATATATTGGAGTGATATATGCACAAAGCTATTACAGACTGGTATTTCTGACCTACCGATAAATATTACATGAGCCTAAGAAGATATTTAACCAGAATTTCCCCTGTTCTCTACACACACCTAAGTCAAAAATGTGTATCAAATGACATGTTCCTTCCTAAGAACAGCAGCAGCCCATTCCCACGAAACTCCCAACTTCACCTCCATAATTCAACAATCCAGGTTGAGTTCTGCCACACTCAAAAGCAGGAATCACAGAATCCCAGAAGGGGACTGGAAGAGACCCGAGAGATCATCTCACTCCAACACCCTGCCATGGGTAGGAATAATCACAACGAAAATTCCAGAGGTCTGGGCACACAGTGAGCAACTCCTTATCAGAGCTGATTCCATCACTGACCTAAATATCCAAGCAAGCAGCAGGCAGTTGTTCTGCACACATGACACATCCCACGCCAGGGTATTTGTATGGGAAAAAAAACATTTCACACACCTGCGGAAATAAACACCACGGGTTTTTCCCTCCTTCAAAGGAGTTGTTGAACCTGAAGTTGAAGACGTCAGAAAACTCAGTCCGACCTCTGAGGCTGGTTTGTATGAAGAGATCAAGAGGTAACAAGCCGTCGCCGCATTTTGCCAACTGCAGGCGAGCGCTGAAGGGGCTCAGCCCACACAGGGAAACCACAAAGAACCTGAACCCCGCTCCTCCATGTGCAAACAAGGCTTTCCACTGGAAATATGGATGTAAGAGGAAGGTCAGAGAAAGCCACCTAAACATACCCTCAGAGTAATTAATTACCCCGTGCCCATCACCCCGGCCACGGCCCCTCCAGAGCAAAGCTCGATGGGATGCGAGTCTGTGACATTCTTGGCACCTGTTCAAGCTGCTGAGAACTTGCCACCCAAGGAACTTTGGTTTGTGCATGTCACACACTCTGCAGTATTTAACAGCACTCAGCTATGATAAAACAATCCACCGAGAGGGGGGAAAGGCCAGACCTGTTGCACAGAAACAAAAACAGATACAAAAAGCACGCAACAGATAAACCCAGCATTTACAGCTCTGAAGAGAGACCATGAAATACTGCAGACTAATGAAACAAGGACATCCTCCTTCCCTTAACTTTTTCTGCTTTACCCCGGCCAGAGAGAAGACTTCAATGATTTCCTGCTGGGCTGGAATCCTAAAACCAAAGAAATGAAATGAAATTATGCTTAAAGGCCATGGGAAAGCAACACAACCGTGACAATTCCATGTCCTTTATGTGGCCAACTAACACACACTATTGCAGTATTTACTTCAGCCTCTGACAGCAAGTTTTTGAAGACACAGCTTCCAGGTACTATTTACCATGTATTTATCCCAAGTCAAGTGAGTGGCTTATTAACAATCCATTTGCATTTCTGTGACAGGCCATGTATAAATATACAAAAATATATTTACATCAGTTATTTCATCCTGATGTCTGACACCTGATCTTTGATGAAAGTCTGAAATGAATCATAGAGAAGATGGAGATGTTGCTCAGGACAGACTGTTCCCACCCTCAGAACCACCCTCCCCTGCAGCCCTCAGAGTTTCCAGACAGCCTTGGGCTCCTTTTAATTCTTCCCTGCAACTAAATACCCCATTATGATTGCTAAAATATGTATGTTTATATTAACCCCCATCTGGCTGAGCACACTGTCCCCAGCCCACGGTGTTGCCACCTCGTTCCTTGACCTACATCCCCCATCCCTGGGCTTGAACTCCATACAGCTAAGAATTAAAAACACTAACCTGGAAGAAAAACAGCGTTGGTTACAAACACACTGGCCTACCTCTGGAGTAAAGAGCTGACTCAGCACTGACAACAGCTTCCCACCGCTGGGAAGAAGCTGCTCAATCCCTGGATGGTTTGGTGTTGAATTTGGGAGCAGCTGGAGTTACCTGCCTGCCCAGCCAATGCCCCTTTGAACCATGGATGCTCCCTGGGAACAGTGGGATTTGCTCATGCTCCAAAAGAAACCCTGGGAAGCCAGAGGAAATGCTTTCTCAGCAAAAGGCCACGGTGACGGAGCTCAGTGCTGGGAAAGATAAAAGTCATTGAGGCCTTGAGGGTGAAGTACAAAGCAGCTCTTCAGCTCTGCTTTCCCACAATTAAACTTCCACCGATGCAAAGAGGGAAGAGAGAGGGTGGGTGTGAGAATTGGTGAGCAAGATGAGCCTCCGTTTAACATCACCTTCACAGAGGGAAGCCCTGGGTCAAGATCCCTTGTGTGAAGTCTCTGCAGCCACCCAGAACTCCCACCTCCTCCAGCCATGCTCCAAATTATTCCAAGCACTGCCAGGACATGCCTGAGGAAGAGCTGCTGCTCCAGGCGTGGATCAGACAAAAGCTGGCCAAAAGCAGCATTACCGTGTTAAAGGGAAGAGCTTTTGCCACCTATCTACTGATGATCTAAATTAGTATTTTGTAACTGACACCTCGGAGCACGTGAAATCTTTGGACGAATGCCATATTTTAGTACCAGATTCATGGACTGTCTTAACAGCCACTGCAGATGGAAAAGGAAGGTATGAAGAGGCCAAGGGCTTTGCCCAAGGTCATTCCATGAATCACAGAGGGAACAGGCTGAGGAATCTGATCTCCTGGCTCACGGGTGGCCAAGTCTTTTCAAAATACCAAGAAAGCAACACAGAATAATTTAAGCTGGAAGAGAGCCTCCATGATCATCAAGGTGAACATTTAAAGGCAGTTTCCTCAATACCAGCCCTGCTTTCATGAAGGGACCTATTTGGCATCCTAGGAAAAAACACCAAACTACTCCAAGTGCTGCCTATGAGCCAGGAGAGTGAAATGCCACTGAAAATGCAACCACCACTGCATCCAAACAGGCTACTACACATTTCTTCAAGGAGCAAAAAGTAACCTCTTTTGCCCTAATAACCCTGTCAAATGGATTCCTGGGAATAAACACTTCAAAATACAATTTTAAAACCATTTGGCATTGACTAAGTGTTGAGCATTGGGCATCTTTCAGAAGAAAAGCCTTTTTCAGACATATGCTAGAACAAAAAAAGCCCTAGCACTGATTCACCTCCAGGTTACTGCAGTTACTTTTTAACATAAAGCTGCCAGAAGATCATGGCAAACAGCCCCACAGAATAAATGGTGTCTTCACGTTTTAGAAAGGCATCATACCTTGCCTTAAAAAAAAACAAGCCAGGCACTATTTGCACGCACTGCCTCCTCCCAACCCAAGGCACTGGGTTTTTTTTAGCAATACGCAAAACACCATTTGTTGAAAATCTTGATTTGGAGCAGTTTTGAAATGGTGCATCCTCTCCTATAAACAGAATTGTTCCTGGGATGGGAGTTGCAATGGAAAGCATGCCAAGATACACAGCTGAGCTTAAGTAAATTTGGGAACATGCAAAGCTTAATATAGAAATTCCCTTTATGGCAGATAACACTGTGGAAGTTTAGTTCTTCTAAAAATGGTCACTATTGTCCAAAGAGAGAAATCCAAATGAAAATGGACAGAGCAAACCAATCTCCATCTGAAATAAATCCATTTATCAAGGGTGTTTTACAAAGTCAATTTCTATTCCCTTACATCTTAGAATCATAAAATACTCCTTCTGATCTAAGATTCTAACAGAATCTTCTACAGCCTTTCAAAGAAACACCAGAGAGATGAAGGGAAAAATAATTTTGGAGGGTTTTTTTTTTTTTAATGTCCCCTTTTAGATCGACAACAGTGACTGGAGGAATCACAGGAGAGGTCTGTAAAACCAGAATGGGAGCTGCTGTTCTAGAGTAAAGGACTACTTAAAATGGAAGGCCTGGGAAAAAGAAAAAAAAAAGAAAAAAAAAAAGAAATTTCTGTGATCTCAGGCAGCATAAATTATAGAGAAGACATTTGATGAGTTCTATGCTAAGGATTAATTTGCCATTTAAAAATGCAGGGAACAGATGGATCTCTTGGCTAGGACTATATTTGGGAATTACTTCATTTTGCTGCCCACATGCAAATAAAAATACAACTAAAAGCAGAACTTTTTGTGAGCTTTCACATGGGTAGAAAACACTGAAGTAACGAAAATAAAACCAAAAAGAAACTGTCTATATGAAATAGGTAAAGTACCACAGCACCAATTGTGGCTCTGCAGTAGGCTGGGAGAGAGAACATGATTTTACTTTGTTGAGCAACTACAGAGAATAATGCCAGGCTAGGAAACTAAATTAAAAAAAAAAAAAAAAAACAAACAACCCAAAACCAACCCAGTAAAACCTGTATCATATGACAGTGTTTGCCACTGAAGAGTAAAGCACCTTGCTGTAACTTAATTCCATGGAATTTGTTAGGACTTAGCGATTACATCTCCACACATAGTCAGAAGTCCGGGGATTCTCTTTCCCAAAAGCCTGGGCCGGCTCCATCACACTGACCGGGGATCACAAAGCACAGTGAGAACTTAACTTGTGAGAGAAAAGCAAAAGTAGGGGAAATTCCAGAAGAAAATGCCTTGCACCTCCCTAGACCGAGTGCCTGGACAGCCTTGGCCTCCACCCCACATGGCAGCAGCTGGGACAGGAGGGGCAGTGCGAGGCAATCCTGCTGGCACAGTGGAGACAGGGGGACAGAAGAAAAGTCCTCTGAGGAATTCCCACAGGCAAAGCCTGTGTGCTTTCCCTCACGACAGCAAGTGCGTTCAAACCCCCAAACCATGGCAGCCACACATAGAGGATTAATTAAGCACTTTCCCTTTTTCCACGTGATTTCCCCGAGTTTGAAGAAAACTAAAAAGCAAACCCAACATCAACTCCCGAGACAACTGTTAGATACCATCTCTGTTTCTCCTCTAGAAACACAATGAGCCTTTCCTCCCTGTCTCCAGCTCAAAAACATACAAACTGAAAATTTCACCCAGCAAAGCCCTGACCTGTGCGGGATGTCCTCAGAGTATTCCCAAACGGTGGAACCGGGATAAGCACAGCTCCGCGTGCGTTTAGAAAACAGAGAAGGAATAGAAAATCTGTACTAACCCGACAGCTTCCCTTCTGTGACTATTCATCCTTCACAATCCAACAGGACACACCAGCCAGTAAACAAACATGGAAGGGAGGGACCAACTTCAAAGCAAGTGTGTAAATCTTACATAATTTGAGGGTTTGAGATCTTGCAGCAACCTCTTACTCAATGAGGTGTCAGATGATCCAAGGAGGTCAGACCTGTAGCAGCCACAGTAAGTAGGACACTCTGCATCTCACTCAGTCCAGCCCAGCGCTATTTGTCCACAGGGACCTGGGGCCGGGCATTCCTGGGAATTCACTTTCAGTAGAACAGTGCCTTTCCTTCACACATTATCATGCCAGAAAAGCTCTCCGCTCTCAAATGGATGAAAGACAATAAATACATGAATGCCCACAGAGCTGCGATCTGCTGGAGATGTGTCTTACTTATTCTCGATTTTTAAACTGTTTGATGAGGTTCTCATGTTTTTGCCATCTAAAAAAATCTACAATTTCTGGACACCTGCAGAGAACATCCTGCAACCATGGAAGAAATGAGGATACAGCTCTGAAAACCACTTCCCTCTTGTAGAAAGGATTCTCCAAGATGTACTTTTCCCACCACCCTGGATTTCCAAGTGTCTTCTAGCCAAAACCATCGTTTTGAGCTAAATAAAGCAACTGAGCACTAAAGCCCAGACATTTCTCAAAGAGAAGGAATTAGAAGACTCCACGTCTTGCTTCTCCAGACAGCAGAGTGCACTCATGGCTGGTTGGACCAGGAAACAAAGGAACAGGTCCCCTACCTTTGTTACGGGCCTCTTGCGAGGAGGAATCACAGAGAAGTCCTGTTTCCTAATGCCAAAGCTATTCTTGTTCTTATATTAGGCACTTAATGAATAATTACGCAAGGACTTTATTCACATAGCATCTACACAGTGCACGTCTCCCTGCTTCTCCTTTTGGAAACTCAGCTTCCCTTCAAGATTTAAAAAAATTTGGACCACGTCTCAACACATATAAACTTCTCCTCCTCTACAGAACGCATCGAAGCCCTCACCTCTCTCCCGAGCCTGTGATTTTCCACTCAAGAGCCATGCTGCCTTCTCCTCTCCGAGCAGCATTACGAGCTGACCGCAAGGATCTGGAGTGGGATCCCTAATCTCCTGCTAAGAAGCTTTTGCACTTAAACCCTTGATGCCATCATTAGTGGTTTCGGCACTCGCGACGTCGCGGCTGGACTGTGCTCGATGCCGGGACGATAAGGGCAAAGCTAAGCACATCAGGTACACAGTTAATTCAATGGGCAAAGATTAAGGGATGATACTATTTTTTATTTTTTCCCCAATAAGGCTTATTTACTATAATTCCCATCCCTGTTGCTTTATTTAAGTACAATGTGTTGCACCTGAGATTGTAATGTTAATGCCCAAGTCATATTGATACACCTCGAGGAGACCTATTCTCCCAGCCCTTAGGTTTTACAATAAGGTTCTCCTTCTGCATCCACATCTCTGGCAGAGCCAAAAACATCCTGGGGGGGTGGGGGGAACGACCAAAACAAACCAAACAAACAAAAAATCAACCAATCAACCAAAAAAATCCCACCACTAAATCACTGCGAATCCAAAGGGACGTGGCATCTAGGATTTAATGGGAATGTGTATGGCTGAGCCCAGGCAGTGGCTGGATTTTTCCTCTCATCTCTATGATGGCTGGTATTTTTTCAAGAAGCATTCAATACAGCCTTCCTCTCCTGCTATTCGCCCCTCCACGTGAATATTCATTAGAAATTATTAAACTGCCCTTTATTCCAAAGGTCTGTACGACAGGGATTCTCTCTCCCAGCCCTGGTGCCTGCGGTCCCTGTGTCTCCATCTGAACTGTCTGACTACACCACCGCTGCAGATAAGCACCACTTCCAGACTACAATCCCTCTCATCTATTTTAGTCCTGATTCACATCCGAGCTGTGTGTGTCTCCCAAAGAAAGGGGAACGTGGACCACTCGTGCAGAGGGAAGCAGCCACATGGCACCACACGTTTCCCTGTTTTCCTTGGCTTTCTCGGGGTTGGTTTCCCCTTGCTCTCCCAGTGTGCAGCAGGAAGAGAACATGAGGCACATTTCTTCCTGCCTCCACGATCCCTCAGATTAAGCCTGGCTTCTGAGCAGTAACACGGGCAGCTTCAACTTCCCTGACCTCAGCTAATTCTTTCCTTCCCTCAGCCTACTCAAGATGATTAAGCAAAATACTTGGAAGGAAATCAAAGCCTTAAAAACGCAATTAGAAGTGACCATTTTGTTAATACGTGCACGCACAACCCCAAAGTCAAACCCAATCCAACAGCACCTGACCTTTGGGAAAATAGCAATTTTTAGCAGCTCCCATGGACTTAAGGAACAGCCCAGAGTATCCCACAACGCTGGTGGGAGCAATGCCATCCACATAGTTCAGGTTTTTCCCACTATTCCTAAAAAAGGAGGTTAAGAAGACATGAAATTGCAAATTCTCACAGAGGACACTGGCTCCTACAGACCTGCAGCTGTCCAGGGGTGACTTAAAAATATCATTTTTAAAACACATCCTTTTAGCATATCAGATCATTCTTGCCCAGCTGAGGAAAAGGCAAGCTCACCAGAGGGTCTGGAATCAGCTGTGACAAATCCTTGTATTCCCTAGAAAAGATTCTGATCTCATTGCAAGAAACCTTTAAAGCACTGAAACAGTAATAATAATCTCTTTAACAACAATAAAGCCGTTTGAAATGATCGAAATAGTTATCATAATGATAAAACAGAAATATTTTCCTAGGGCAATTTCCACTTCACCCATCCACAACATGATATATTTTTAAAGACTCCTTTCCTGAAATTAATTTGAAAAAAGATTTTTTTTTTTTTCCTCTGCCTGTAAAGAATCAAATGCACTTTGAGAAAGCAGCAGTTGAGCTTCTGGACCCTGACACAGGAACAAAGCCTGACAGGCCAGATTTAGATAAGCACCTACTTCTGCACATTTAGGAAGAGGCTTAATTGCTTTGTCATTTAGAGCCAGCAATTACCAACTATTACTGAGAGTGCTGTGGTGATGGGGGGTATTAATTGTAGCCAAATGTCCACTCTTTTTTGGGCAGTTCATGCCAAGAAAATTAAGTACTAAATAAAAAAGAAATTAAAACCCTTTTTGGTTATAATGTTTTAAAGTATTTTATTGTCTATTTATATGCAAGGGGTGGAGGAGGGGCGGATTCTTCCAGAAGGGCCAACAAAGATAGAATTTCTATCTTATTTTGAAATTGTGTCCAATCACGGCAAAGGTGGTATTAGGATGTTG
>VWYO01019808.1:318719-346061 GCA_013400275.1 Rhadina sibilatrix | reverse complement strand
CTCCGCCGATTGTGAGGCGAGAGAAAGCGGCGGGGTATCGGAGCGAGATAAAAATCTTATTATGCAACGCACATTTTTAATAGATTATTGCCGAGTCCAGGGCTGAGGTAATGCGGGCTGTCAGCAGCTGGGGCGAGAGGCTGAGGGACGAGCGGGCTGCGGCCGCTCCCTCCCAAGGGCCGCGAGGCACCATTTCTTCACCATCCGTGAGGAGAACTTTGATATATCACGTTATTTTGTTTTCCACAGAAGGATCTATTTATATGGTTACACATGCACAGGTACGTCTTTTTCGGCATATCTCGAATATAAAGGTGTGCTTTCTGTATACTAATCTCTCCAAAGCCATCTGAAATCGTTCTGCCTGTGCTCAATCTCAAGAAACCCGATACGGTTCCAAGGGTAAAAAAGCCACAGTTAAAAGGATGGTCTCGGTTATATTTAGCTGAGCAGCAGCACAGGCTGACACGAGCAGAAAGACAAGGAAGAACAAAGTGAAAACGCTCGACAGTTGGTAACAAAAACCTGCGAGATCTGAGGTGGATTTTTTTTTTTTTTTTTTTTAGATTTTCCTTTCCCTAATTCACATTTTGCCGTGCAGAGAGAACATTAAAGCAATACATGGACTTATGTGAACAGAAGGTAAGGATGAGGTGTTTCACCTGACTGACAGGATTTACTGTTGCCTTTGTGTAATGGAAAAGGCTTCCTACTCTAAGAAATTCTTTAATTTTCTTTTATAAATCTTAACCTAATTCTTTTCCCATACAAACACAAGCCTGCTCAACCTTGTCGTTCTACCAGAAGAGATTAAAAATTTTCAACTCATTTCTACAGTAGCAAATGTATGTGGAATTATTTAACCTCGACAAAAGCCATCTCACAGATGTTTCAATAAAGACTAAACAGCTACATTTAACCTCATTTTTCCTGATTTTTCATCTGTCCTCAGCACAGGCATCTCCAAACCCACTCAAAATCCCAAATCCCAGCTAAATCTCTGATTCATCACTCTGGCAGCAAACGATGCGGGAAGGAGGAGATGAAGACAATGGTAGAGAAAGGTTTGCATTATGTAATGAAACTAAAACTCACTTTTTTCTACTTTCACTTCAGTTGTTGAAACAGAGTAGGAAAGTCCCTGACTAAATAAAATACACAGGAGGTTTCAGGGAGCCTGTTTTTCACATGATTAAAAATTCTCTTGGCAGTATTTTTCATCAGTTTATTTCAATATTAAGACACACAGATATTCCATTCCAATCATAATTCCTTGCTCCAGAAAGAATGTCATCACAGAGAAATCTAAAATTAAAACCAATCTCTAATTACCTTATGCCTTGCCCACTTGTCATGACAACTTTAAATACAGCTATCAGAATTACAAAAAAAAAAACAACAAACCCTTTTCGAATATCTGTAAGTGCAATTTCCTCCCGTTTCTTGATTTCAGAAGACTGGAATAACTATGCTCATGTAGACTTTGGTGAACATAAAGCCAGTGTTGTATCTAAGCTGAAAATGCTCTTAATTTCACAGTATCTATTTCATATTACAAGCTGTAGAGAAATAAGTCATCTAACTAATTATTCATCCAACTCCAGCGTCCTGGAGATGAGACAACCAAATAAACACTCTTAAAAATAAATTAAAGGTGACTACATTACACACTATAGGAAATTATTCATTTAACTGGTAAATCCCCCAGCATCCTCCACACCAGACAACTGAATAAACACTCCTAAGAAATAAATTAAAGGCCAAGGGAAATCTCGGGTCGCTGATCTGTAGACTGAATACATGGGGTGTTCATACTTTCACAGCCTGGACATCACCTACAGGAAATCAAACACTTCTGCCTGGGTTTTTGTAAATGAATTCAAACCCCATCCCAACACGGATTTTAGGAGAGAAATGCTCCACTCTCAGCACCGAGTGGTTCAGCACACTGCTACAGCAAACCTTTAAAAATAATCACTAACACATGGAGCGGCAAGAGATGTGCCAGGCCATTTGACGTTACAAAACTGAATCAAAAAGCTCAGAAATTATTTTTAGCACATTAGAGCACCTCAACAAGCAGCCTAGAAAAGAGCTTTTTCTACAAAAGAAAAGAAGAAGAAAAAAAAAAAAAAAAAGGAAAAAAAAAAGGGGGGGGTGTTNGAAAAGAAGAAGAAAAAAAAAAAAAAAAGGCAAAAAAACAGGGGGGGGATGTTTCCAGGAGGTTGGGCAGGGCACAAACAAAATCGGGTTTGCTTCCTATGGGATCACCCAGCTTCCATCCAGAGCCAGCTTCTTCCATGACACATTACAGAAAATATGTTTCTAATGTATCATTTGTGGTGTGTGTCTGAATCACCAAAATGGAGAAACTGAAGCTTCTGGTGGTGGCAAGTTATCATTTTCAAGGGCTTTTTTATTCTATCAAAGTGATAAAAAAATTCCATCAGACCTTTTCCACAATATGGGTGGGGAATGAGCAATCTCACACTAAGAAGACTTCAAAACACAAATTCCTCCTCAAATCCGTGCAGGAACCATCCACATCCACCAGCTTCCTCACCTCACCTCAGCTTAGCAGGCAACTTCTAAGAGGCCACAAAACACCCCAAATAAAGCCTTCAGAGAATACTGGTTATTTTTAATTTGTTCTTTCTGGTTTTAGTTTCTAAATTACTCCCTTGCAGCTCCATTACCTGCAAAGGCCTCCAAATAGCAATTTTAAGCCAAGTTTAGGTGAGATCCAACACAGCAAACTCTGAACCTTTACGGGATAAAGGCTTTTTTGGGGTTGTCTTTTAATTTTTAAGCGAACAGATTGTGTTTCTTCAGTATTGTCCAGGAAAATCAGCTCCATGTAATCAGTGTTATTTACTTCACACAGCTCTTGAAAACCACAAGCAAGGAAACCCAAACTTCTTCACCACGTTTCTGCTGCTTTTTCACAGCTCCTGAAGGATAAGTGCCTGATACAAAGTTCCCAAAAGTGTTGAACACCCACTGTGTGTCCCAAACACTCCCCAGGGCAGAGAACACAACTCTGCCAGCTGATACCAAAAGGACAAGACTTGAGTGACCAAGTTATTAAATTTCAGAAGAATGCAGTGTCATAAAGACCTTAATAATACCAGGGTCTCACAAAATTGGCCATTTCCACTTACAAAAAAAACAAAAAAAAACACAAAAAAAACCAAACATAAAAGAATCTCCAGCTTGCTAAAATCCTCCAGACCACCATGGAAATTGCAGGCAATAATTATTCTCCAGACAAATGAAATTTGATATATTACACAGCAAGTGGGAGCACCGAACCAGGGAAAAGGGGGTGAGGCAGCATTTGATCACCAACAGGGTATGAGGAGCTTAATATTTACATGGCTAAATTCAAAGTGTGTTGAAAATTAAACACTTGTGCTTTGAAAGACATCAAGGCCAGGTGGGGTTTTGCTTCCCGAAGTAAAGAGAGGGTTAAATGTTTACTATTATCTAACTGATTGCTGAGAAACATGTAAAACTCTTTTCTGATCCTTCAAAATTAAATATACAATCCACCAGATTCCATTACTTGCTTGACTGAGTTTGATTTTATTGTATTAATAAGAAAAAAAATGTTTTATTTCCTCCCAGAGTACCGTCTACTTTTCCATTACTACAACTAGAAATTGCCAAGAAAATGAAATGCTCAAGCACAGCAGACGCTGCTTTTCTTCTCATTAAATCTTAAAACTTGGTTCCAGTGGGATCATATTTAGTCCTCTCAAATTCAGAACAGGATTTCATCCTGACTCGACATCCCAACAATGACATTTTATAAATATTACGAGTTTCTTGGACGCCTTTCTCATTCCACAAGGAGCAGAGAAGCACCAGTAGAGATTTTTTCTTCTTCCCCTGCTTGAGATTTTTTTATTAAACCTTAAATATAACCAGCCCTCCTTTCAATCCATTTTCTCTAGGATTTTTCTGAGACCTCTGGAAGTCTCACAGATTCTTCTGAGCTGAAATAAGTGTGAAAAATCTTCGACAAAGGGTTGTCTTTATTCAAGCATTAAGCTCTCATTGAGAGAGATGTTGGAAATAAACAAGTGCTTAAAGCAGCCTAAAAGTTGTCTTAAATCTTCACCTGCTATCCAGCCTAGACAGGACCTGGATTTCTAAATCCAGGAGGAGAAAACAATAATTAAAAGAAGTAAATAAATCCTTGCATGATTCTTTAGACATGAGGAGGTGGGGCAATCAGGAGACACTGATTTCCTCATCATCTCTTCTGTACACTCTCCATGGGTGTCAGCCCATCTCACCCTTCCAGAAGGTTCAACATTCAAGGTAAGATTTTCTGAGAATAATTCCCTTGGTCAGAGAGTTCTGCCAGTGGTAAAATTCCGTTCACAGTGATAAACACAGAATCCTAGAACGAGTTGGGAGAGACCTTAAAGATCACCTAATTCCACCCCCTGCCATGGGCAGGGGGACCTTCCACTGTCCCAGGCTGATCCAAGCCCCATCCAGCCTGGCCTGGGACACCTCCAGGGATGGTGCAGCCACAGCTTCTCTGGGCACCCTGTGCCAGGGCCTCCCCACCCTCACAGGCAGGAATTCCTAGGACTTCCTTCCCAATACCCCATCTAACCCTGGCCTCTGGCAGTGGGAAGCCACTCCCCACTTGTCCCATCACTCCAGGCCTTGGTGAAATTAATCATTCTACTGATACATTTATTTACTTAATGAATATTTTCAGTTTTAGAAAAGACTTGGTATGCAAAGAAAATGCTGCCAACTCTGCAAACCCTCCTGAAGAGCAGAACTCTTCGCCAAAGAGCATAAAACATTTATGGGTGCAACCGTAACTTTGTGGTTTCCACTCCTGGGGTGAATTTGCTCTTAAAAGGCCAAATATCAGAGAGGCACTTCAACATAAATTTAAAAATTATTAAAAGAAATCTGTGATTTTCTAACACCTTTTCTCCCCCATAGGTATTTTGTAAAGCCATGCAAATACAGAGCTATCGCAGAACCAAGGACATGGGAAACGCATCCCCAGGAATTGCAAACCTGGATTATTTTCTTTTAATTCTTCCAAGTCTACAATTTTTGCTGTGAGGCAGCAGGGGGAAATATGGAAAGGAGACAGATCAACCTTGTGAATGTCAGCGGTGTCAGGGAAACAAGAAGAAACAGAACAGTACCGCTCATCATTT
The DNA here is from genome assembly GCA_013400275.1 of Rhadina sibilatrix. Classification (NCBI taxonomy): domain Eukaryota; kingdom Metazoa; phylum Chordata; class Aves; order Passeriformes; family Phylloscopidae; genus Rhadina; species Rhadina sibilatrix. Next base: position 340,863 of record VWYO01019808.1, on the reverse strand, counting down.
CCCAAAGTACGTTGAAGTGTGGTCTGTAAAAAGTAGTTGACCTTAAAATTTGCTTTTTCTCTCACTGAAGCAAGTAAAAGTGACCCATTCTCCAGGCAAACAGGCAGCAAGGCCCTGTGTCTGTACATTCCTGCTCTGCCCAGCCACCATCTTACAGATCCTGCATGGATCCACCATAGAAAATAAGGAACAAGAGCACCAGCGTTCCCCGTGGAACCCTTGGTGCCACCTGAGCCTTTTTACATCTCGCTCCAGTTCACTTCTACAACGTCAATGACCAAAGCTTTGCCACGGAACAACTCGGGCTCATGCCTCAGGAAACAACCCACAGAGCCCACGGCACAGGGACCTACCTGTCACTGCTGGTACTGCTGCTGCTGCTGAGGGAGTCGCTGCTGGAGGACCTGCTCCGGGAGCCGCTGCCGCTGGGGGAGCGGGCAGGCCTGGCGGCCTGGCTGGCCAGGCGCTGCGGGGACTGCGTCCTGGACTGCGACGAGTGCGGCGACCGGCTCCGGCTGTGCTGGTAGTTCCTCTCCGGCCTTCTGCCTCGTACCTCCCGTGTAATGTCATCCCTGTAGATATCCCTGTGTACCACACTGGGCAATGTAAACTGCTCCCGGGCCCTAGGTTCGTATCGGGGGTCGTGAGCGTCAAAACGGTTTGGACTTCGGCTCCGAGAAGTGTAATAGAGCCCGTGTTGTAAGGTCCGCTCCCGAGGGTCTCTATAGTAATCCTGATCGTAATGTCTCGTCCGATCAAATCCGCCCGTCCCCCGCTCATGGTGTCCATAGGCACTATGTTCATAAGCACGCTCCCTGTTATCTGAAGCCCTGCATTTGGGAAGGGGGAAAAATATTGCATCAGAAAGGGGCAGGCACAACTAAAAGCAAATCATGCAAACATTCACGGCAGCGCTCGACTTGTTGCGACTGCTTCTCCACTAACCAGCAATAACCTATCAAGCAAACAATTACAAACTTCAAAACGTTTTACTTGACTCCGAAGTTGTATTTGTATACAATCAAGCTGAGCAATCATTTTGGTTTAATCACAATATGGAGCTTTCATGACCAGCAACTTCCCTGCACAGGAAAAGAAATTTCTGCTTTCCCATGCAGAATTCTCATTTTAGTTGGTTTTTTTTTTCTTTTGAATTCTGTAAACAAGAAAAACTTCACGTTTGTGGACGTCATCATTAACTTCTTCTTTTTCTCTCCATTTTTGCTTAAGAGCTTCAAAAATTTTTTTTTTCAAAATTTGGTAATTACTGGAGCTCTTGTAATTATCCTTCTGCAAAAACGGCATCACAAATTGGGCTGTAGCCATGAAAGCCTCCATGCAAAGCATGACCCAGAAGTAAGAAGCTGCTTTCAAAAGGGGTGGCATAACCCATAGAGAATTCTCAGAAAATTAGGGGGTTTCTTGTTGCTGTTCTAACATATTTCACTATCTTAGAGGGAATTTTTGCTTTGATTGCTACACTCATTTCTTGTAAAAGCTGTGGACGCTAAAGAAACATCTCCATTACTCATGGTGGACCTGCAAGGATGCAGGTCCCCAGAACATACTAAGACCCTACACAAGGACTGGGGATCCAGTTTTTAGGCAGTGTTTTTGTTGCAACTGCTGCTGTTGCTGCAATCACAGAATTTCTATCTACACAAAGCAGCAGCTACAGTCCAGTTCATTTCAGCATTTCAAACATTTTAAATTGAGAAAGGGTCAATGTGATGTTCTGAGTTAGTGTGTTCTCTCATATAAAGAGACAGTAAAACTGACAGGTAAAGGAACACTACAAATATTTGAGTATTCCAATTTAGACAAGTACCAAGACGGTATGTCTTAGTTACATCCACAAAATGGAAGATCCAGAATGGTTACGTTGAACATTTAAAAAACACTTCTAAAATTCTAAATATGTCAGTGTAGCCAAAGTTAATCTAAAAATTAATTATCCATCTTATGAAGGACATTTCAACCTTTTTTTCAGCCTTCTCTCTCAGATTCTTCCTTCAGAATCTGTTATGAGTCACTTCAATCCCCTGAATCCTGATAACCCAATTCTGCCTTGTGCCTCCTCCTCCTCTCCTGCATCACAGCTCTAGTTCGAATGGCAGAAATATTTCAGGGATCTTTTATAAACTGAAAATGGGATTTGAATCTTTTTTCGATTAGCATCTCAGGAAGTTCCTTCCATTCTTTTTACAATGAATCACTAGATCCTTAATCCTCTCAATATATTCACTCTGTTGTTAAATTGTAACTCATATCAAACTTTCTATAGGGCTCCCTCACGTCTTGCCTGCATTTTTTTCCCTCAAATTATATATAAAAAACTATTTAACGAGTGCAAAAGAATGTCACTAACTTCTTCATCTGCTTAAAATTCATTGTTGCATTTCTACTTCCATTACCTCTTGCTCGCAACAATGGAATTCTGAAAGCTATTTCAGAATCTGGCACAAAAACGTGTCTGTTTTGACTCTTTTTTCCCCCTTTTGAAGGACTAAGATCAACAATTTTAAAAACGATTGCATTTAGCATCCTATAAAGTGTTAATCAGTGAGAGCTGATTTAATGAGGTCATAGAAAAAGCAATATTTTCTAGCAGGTTACTGCTACAGAGCTGACAGAAAAGAACAAATCCTTATCCATGAGAAGGACACAGAAGACAGACAGAAGAAGCAGAGCTGAACAGCTACTGGCTACAGTGCTTTCTTCATTTACTATTAGTACTAGGTGCTACTAGAGTTAGTGGAAAGAGAGGGTTTGACTTGGGTTAGGAGAGGGGCTAATATACACAGGGCAGGACATACCAACCTTTTCCAAGTGTGGAAACACGACCTATATTCCCAATTAAATCTAGGGAGAGAATTGTGAACATAACTTCCCCAATTTTGGCCCCTCTTACAGGGGTAATCCACCTTCTTAATGGGCAAGGGTGTCAAATGATATTTTAGATGAATCAACAAGAAAAAAAAAAATCTTAGTGACAAGACACAAAAAAAAAATTCCACTGGACGGAAGTAGTCCCAGACTGACACCGTAATTCTGAAACCCCCAGACTTCTTTCTTGAGACAGAAGGCACTTAAATAGATCCATAATTTCAATTTCCAGCCCTAAGTCTGAATCAAGCAGCTGGCAGAAGATCCCTCGAGGCCCGAGGGCCCTCCTCACGCTGCTGCCAGCAGGCATCCTCTGGCCGCCTTGGTAACCATCCAGCCCAGTCACTTCTCACTGGTGTATCCACAAACGGGTATTAGCACCACGTCCTTAAAGCTAAAGTATGTTTAATATGGAGCAGCAGAGAGCTTTTTAAGAGACTAGATAGTAATCCACTCCCCATGGCTACTGGCGTCTTGACTGTATACCATCCAATAAATTCAAGGCAGTAGTTCTTATCCCAGCTTTAAAAAAAAAAATGAACTATAATTTCCAAAATTTAGTAATGTCCATCATCTCTTTTTGCCAATACCATCAGAAAAAATAATCCCAATAACTTGGAAATTATGTAGATCCAAAATGGAACCATCACAAGCTGCCTTCGGTCTTCTCCATCCAAGCGTTATTTCCACGGCTAAGTGCTGTCGGTAGAATCCAAGGGGCTGCATCATTAAGTCTACTATGAATTTTGTGGTGACAATCCAATTAACATACCCGCTGCGTATAGTGAGAACTGAGAGCTAGGCATCAAGCTTTCACCAAATTCTAGGTTCTAGTATTCCGAAGATACTCCACAGAGAACTTCACCACATGTTGTAGAGTAAGATAGCTCCATCTGGCAGCAGGGATACATCCAGCAAGGCCTTAATATTATCCAAGAAATGAGATCGCTACTTCTAGAAAAGAGTAACTCCAATATCGATGCTGGCCAAAGGAAATCTTCCATCTTAAAACCACCTTATTTCAAGTGTAGGTAGATATCCAACCAGCTGCAGGACACATCCTCTATGGATCCACAAGGTACCAGCCACTGGGATAGAAATCACTTCCGTTTCCAACCCAAAATAGGAAACATAGATAATTCCCAAAATTTTAAATCCATCTGGGGGCCCTAGATACGAGTTTGTGTTTCTCACCATATCAAATACAAAATACCTGCCTAGAGAAACCTTGGAACTTACCCATCAAGTCTCCGCTCATAACGTCCTTCCCGTGCATGAAGTGATGGTGGGGGGCCGTAAGCGGGCCCCCCACCACCTCCTCTGAACCCAGAAACCTCTCTACTACGAGATGCTATGGAAACTGTATCATCCAATCCCCGCGCAGCACTGGGAATGGTTCCTGGCTCATTATAATCCGTCCGTAGGTCTCTATCTCCCATTTTGTTGACAGAGTTGTGTGCCTTCTGGGCACTTTTGATGTCCACAAAATCCACAAACGCTGCCACTCCGCCTTCCGACCCCCTCTTAGGGAGGATTTTGACGCTTTCGACACGTCCATATCTGCAAGAGAAGCAAAGCAGAGCACACGCGTTAGTGCTGGTGGGAAAAGACCACGCTTAGTAACATTGCCTCCTGCAAAATCAACATCCAACCCTTCACCCTTCCCCTGTGCCAGGAAAATCAATCACTGAAGACACCAAGAGGGGAAAAGCCATTTGGAGAGGGGAAAACACCATTTGAACTTTCCATGGTTACATTTAAACTCTTTTCTCCAAGTGTGGAGAGCCTACCATGGGATCACCCTTTTACAGCAAAAGAGCAGCAGCAGCTGAAGCAATAGAAAGGTGTTCACAACCAGAGCACCCTGCACATCACTAGTCTGACACAATTAAAGAGGCACAATTAAAACAAAACCATGTCACAAGGAAAAATACAGACAGCCAACAATTTTCTTAGGAGACAAATGACCTTGACACAGCAATTCCTCTACTTGGATCTGTATTTAACCCAGTCTCCACTGTGATCCTCATTCCTGACCTCAAACCCGTTTACTTCCACACCTCTCAGGACACACAAGTGGCATGGACCCCCCAGACCCAGGAGCTGCTGGGGTTCAGCCTCTCACCCCCACTCCAGACCCAGCTGCCCAACAGGAGCTGAGAAATGCCGGAGGGAATGTGACACCACCCTATGTAATGTATGTCAAGTAACTGCAACACTGGCACTTATGGATGAGTAAATGTCTATGCAAAATAAAAATAAACCCAAACATGTTTGTGTACACAAGGAAACAAGATGTAAAAACATATTTAAATAACTTGCATCCACTCATAGCAGAAAGGACAAGCTGGGCGGGATGAGCACAGTGACGTTTTAACAGCCAACAACTGCAGGGTTTGGGTGCTCGGTTCTCTCAGCCAAAAGGTTCTGAGCAAACCACGGAAAAGCTTTGAACTGCAGTTGGTAATCCAGGACAAGAAAAGGCAAAAAGTGTATTTTTGAATGTGCTGACATAGAGGAAAGGGACGCATAAATAAAAAACCTAATCAGGAAGTATTTGTAAACTCCATGAAAAATTATTGTGAAAAAATTTCTATACACAAAGGCAGCACAAGGCTGGGCAGATGTAAACAGACCTTACACAGGCAAAACTGTTCTCAGCCACACATGCAGGGAGAAGGGAATACAATCACCAGGCTGAGGCACACACGCTGTCAGATCCTGGAGCTGCCTCGGTTTCATGCCTGGCTTTTCCTACACCTTACAATTTCATCATTGTTGTTAGATGACTAATCCTTAAATACGATCTGAAAACCTGCCTCGCTGACTGCTGCCTTCTCATTCCAGCCTGACCTACTACACTTATATATAACCTGGTTTGGATTTAGAGCCCTTTTTTTCCCTGTTTTATACTCCACTGAACATGGCTGTGTACACAAATAAGAGCATCTTCCAAGAAAAAAATGCCTTGTTGGGCATAAAAAGATATGGTCACTCACGAGACACGTTCCTGCCTCTCAGCTGTCCAGGGCTGAGCTTGTCACCTTTGTGCCCCTGGGTACAACATAGGGATGTTAATTCTTGGGAGTTTCCTAATCTGTGATGCTCTGGTTATTTTTTTATTGTTTCTTTGGTATTTTATTTAATTAAAAGCTTCAAATAATGGCAAATGGTACTGCAGGAAAAGCTGCTGCTCAAAACTTGCTCTCTTTGGACGCCTTGAAAGCAAGATTTACAAAGGTAGATGAGATGGTTAATAAAATCTGTGTGAGGAAAAAAAATGGCCTAATTGGATGTGGCAGATGTAGAGAGAGCAGGAGAGGGAAGAGGAAAGGAAAACAGGAAAGAGTCTATTTGAGAAAATGTTCGTGCCATGCATGAACGTGACAAAAGATAGGGAAAGCGATTAGGAATCCCAGTTCGGATCACCCTTTAACACGTTTCAGTGCCCGTTCCCTGCAAACAAAGATGGACTCCAATCCTCATATCTAAAGCATGCAGCTCCCACACTGACTGGTTAAAACACACGCTTTCCTTTTGCACACTGTGTTTACATGTTCAGTTTCTGGCCATATGTGCCTTCAATCTTCAACGGGGAGCAGGATTAAGATACTGTTGATAATGGTATCAATATCCCTAAAATCCTAGCTGTCCTTTGACTGCAGCCACCGTGGCCCACCTCACATGAAGCATTGCCTGCCAGTGACATCAGAGCTGGGCTCTGAACAACTGCCTGCTCCCCACCTTGACAATTACTGCCTAATTCTGAAATCCTAACACGTACACATTATTGTACATACACAGTCAGAATTCAATCGTTCTTCTGCTGCAGAAGATGCAGAATATATTTAAAATGTTCAAGTATCTGAGCTCATGCTGCCCAGAAAGCAGAGAGGATACAAAACACCAGTGTTTTGTAAGGTCCCCATCTACCACAAAAACAAGCCAGCAAAGGTGTGACTCTTCCCAGTATGGATTTTTACACTGGAAGAAGTGTAAATTTGGTTATTAAATATTTTTTTTCCTAAATAAGAAATGGATAGGGGAGGCTACTGTATTGCACTGCAGCCACGGTGCTAAATCACTCCACTCCGAGACGGCGCCTGTTAATCCCCCGTTATCCAGATACATAAATATACGCTGTGCTTTGGTGTCCTGCCCCATACCCTTGACAGGCCCTGAGGATAATCTGTGGCAATCGCCTTTGCTGAAAACGAGGGAGGCAGGCGGGAGGAGGAGAAAGGGAGCAGAAGGGAGGGGGGGGAATGAAAGAAAACCGAGGAGGAGAGAGCTCTGAGTATTCCAGGGTGGCTGCTAGAAGGTTTGCCTCAGCCTGGTGACTGCAGACATCCTTTGGTCCCCACGGCAAGGATCAATGTGCCAAGCGATCCGGCCCGGCCGCACCCATTGGCGTCTCTCCGAGCTGCTCCTGTCTTGGCAGATGCTGCCGGGAGGAGAGAGACCAGGGGGAGAGGAGGGAGATCTGCAGTGCTGCATCACCACACAGCTTCACTGCAGCACAGCAACGTTACAAGGAAAAAACCACGACACTTTTTGAAGGGCCGGGGGAGGAGAGGCGGTGAGAGCAGCGCGCTTCCTCACGCAGAAGCAAGGCAAGATGGAGCTGAACGTGCTCCGAGGAGCAACCTTTGTCCCGGCAGAGGGCTGGGAAGAGGGGACAAAAGGCCAGGGGAGGCATGGCCACGACCTTTGGTAGCACTGGCAGAACAGCTCCTCTCAACCTTCGCTTCCTATCGCTATACCTGTGCGTCAGCCCTTCCCAAGGCTGCATTTTGCAATCACTGCCAGACCAACAGAAACAAAGAGGTGCCTTCGCTCAGCTCCCACTCCGCAGACTCCAACGAAAACAAGGCCTTTTAGTGCCTCTTCCTGTCCACAACTCCTACCGATTAACCATTAGCTCCGCATCGTAACGAAGGCAGCCCGGCCAAGGCCGTGTTTAAGGCAGGGTTTACATTTCAACCTGAAGCAGAGGAGTTGAGGACATGTGGGAGCTGTTATGTCACCAAGCCCCTCCACCAGCACAGCACGACCGAAGCACCCAGCTGTAAACACACGTCGAGCAGCCCTTGCAGAAAAAAGTTGCCCAATAATCACTGCTTGAACAAAGCCACACTAATCCAGCTTTTCAGACAAAGAAAAGGAATTCATAATTTAAGCATTATCGGTTTATTCACTGTAGATCAAAGCACCTCTATATTCAAGGAGCTGAAATGTCTCTGGGCTCTTGGCATAGCTGCTCAGCATGTTTCCCTCGCTTTCCAGCCCTTCCTCCTCCCCAGCTCTTCTTCCCAAACCAGGAGACAGCACAGTCGAGTTGGGAAACACAGCCTCCACCAATGTGCAGCTGGGCTGGTTCCTCCTCCTCAGGAGCGACATGTCACCCAGGCACAGCCAAAGTCATCCCGCACCCTACAGCCTTCCCTACCCTGGGGCTCCGCACCCTTGGCTTTCCAGCTCTAATGAACCATTTCAGCTCGGCTGCTCACTCTGAACACTCTTCCTGCACAGTGCAGTCCCTGCTGTTCCAAGCAAAAGCATGTGAAACAAAGCAGGGGCTATGAGAACACCGGCCGGTAACTGTGTAGCAAGCAAACCTTACTGTTTAGTTGCAATATTCTATAAACTGATTAGGATCTTTATAGGGTGATCTGTACATGATAAGAAAAGGTGGGTTGAAGTGACAGAGATTTGTTTTGAATATAAACCAAATGCCACTTTAAATCATGGTATCTTGTTATTTCTCTCGCTGTACTCCCCACAAACTTTCATACCCAACTATCTTCATCACTGCAGAGTTCTGCAGGTCAGCTAAGAAACTGGCCAAAGAAACTTCACAGCATTTCTATTTAGAAGCTGGCGCGGTGCTCCATTCCACATACTACTAAATGTAACAGACACTGCAGGACCCAAAATAATCCAGAAGCTTTTTCTGTGTGTTTCTGTACCGCCCATTACAAGCATGATTTGACAAGCTGCTCCAATACAGCAGGATATCCGAGTATTTTGTATTCACTCGGGTTCCCTTTGACTGCAGTTAGGTATCTTTAGCCATCTGAAAAGCTCAGCTGATTTTGCCGTGCCATACTCAAACTCCTTCCTCCTCCGTGATTATATAACCCCAGCAAGCCCCAGCCTGCATTATTCAGTAAAACGCTCGCACAGCTTGAAGCTCTCCTTAGCCAATCACATTCCTCTGGCTTTGTTGTTATTTCATAACAAAATAATGTGTCCTGGAATAATACTTCACCAGATGTTTGTGCCTCTTCTCCTTATTCCTGACAGCAAATCAGTCCAAATACCCCATGCTAGGGGTATTCCAGCCCTGCATTCCCCCAGCACAAAGCAGGTCTGCTCTAGGTGCAGGGAAATCCAGCATGTGCAAATACTAAACCTCCATAAAGCAGGATGCCACCACCCACCACGGGGGTTTTTAGCCAGTCTAATGAATGTCTGTTGAGTCCATGAACATCAGTTCTAGGGTCTTCTGCTATCATGGATGCTCATTTCACAGCCTGCAAAACTTGGCCCATCACAACAGCACGTGCAGCCACGTCCCAGCCACAGAATACACAAAATAACACACCAAAGAGTAGCACCGACCACACTGGGATCTTACCAGCAGCAGGACACCGAGCCACAGGGACAGCTATCCTGCAGAAATCCCGTTTGGAGTTAAGCACCAGCCTCCAGTACCACCAGCTCCCAGCAGGAACTGCACAGTGAGCGTCTCCCGCCCGCACCGCTCACAAAAGGTGTTTAATATTCACCACCGTGAGAGTTCCTGAGCCAGCACACAAAGGGAACTTGTGTCTCTACACGGGCGTTAGCAAAGATTACAGCACTACAACTGATCACAACACGGGCAATGATACAATAAATGAAATACGCAGCACTTCAAATACATTTATCCCAAGGAAATGACAGGTTCCGAGCTTCATATTCATTATAGCCACGTGCTTTATTGCCGTAAAATTTATACATACACTTAGAATTTTTTTTGAGAAAGAGAATTTCATATGTAGAGTGATATAAGATGGTATTTCACCACCTTCAGACCTGAGCAGCACAAGTCTTTGGAATTAAACTGTGCCTCAAGTCATGCAGAGCATTACTCAAAATTTGACAGCATCATCATGTGCCTGGCATGGAAGGAGACTTGAGGACTGAGAGACACAGAAAAATCAAGGCATCTAAACAAAAACCACTCAAAATTGTACTGACTGTTTCATAAATACAGTAACTAATGTGCAGCAGACAGCAAAATCAGGGACAGACTAATGAGAAGAGCGTGCCTAGGGCTGGGATGAAAATCCTTCATTCATCTGTCACTGTGACGGATCTTGACAGAAACAACCAGAATTCCACCATCCTGGAAAACTACGCTTAAAACAAGTCTGACAAATGTAGGGAACTGTCACCTGTTGAGACACAATCATTTCACTTTGTAGGGCTGCCTGGGCCAGCAGCTGCACTTAGGGCAGACCAGGAGCAGTATTTACTATGGACAACTCGATACTAAGTCCTGGTTGGGTCCCTCACCAATTGTGTCCTTCACACACTCCACGAACCTCCCAGACTCCTTCCTCTCTGCTACATTTCCAGCAGACATGTGGCAGGTTTAAGTCCCCCACAAGAACAAGAGTGATCATGAGACTTCTCCCAGCTGCTTGGAGAATATTTCATTTATCTCTTCAGATGAAATTGGTCTCCTGGTTAGGTGGTTTAGAGCAGATTCCCACTGGGATATTTGCCTCGTTAGCCTTCCCACCATTCTTTCCTATAAACACTGAACCCTGTCACAATCATCATTAAGCTCTAGACAATCCAAACACTTACTAACACCCAGGGCTACCCCACCACCTCTCCTTCCTTGCCAATTCCTTCTGAAGAAGTCAGAGCCATTCACTGCAGAATTCCAGTTGTGCCAGCCATCCCCACTGTGATTCCATAATGGCAACTCATACCATCATCTCCTGCTGTGCAATGCTTCCAGCTCCTCCTGTTTCTCACCTGTGCTGGGGGAACCGGTGCAGGTAAATTTAAACTGCACTGTCTATAAAGACACAGCAAGTGGCACTCTGGACAATCTCAAGCAGGAAAGCTCATCCATGAGTGATAAATCCAGAGATGTGCAGCTTTGAAATCCTTCACCTTCCCAGTGCCAAGCAAAATAAAAGCTCCTTGTATCACAAAGAGCTCTGGTTTTCGAGCCACACCAAGAACAGCCCTTGTGACAACCATGATTCAGAAACTAATGCCCTAATTACTAAGCTCCCATAATTTTCTAGATTACAATCTGAGATGTTTTAAAACCTGTTTAGAGTGATCTTTATTGGCTCTGTGACCTTTGGGGGGAGAAAAACAATGTTCTTCAGGGCATTCTCTGCAGCTCTTCTTCTGTTAATAAAGATCTTCACAGAAATGTCAAAATCCAGGAGCAGAAACAATCAACCAGGTTACGGAGTTCAGCCAAACAATCCTGGGGTGAATCCTGAGCACAACATTCCTACTTCTACCCTCCTGCCCCAACACCCTAACCACTGAAACCCAGACCCCTCTGGCCCCCAGCAGCACTCAATGGGAAATCTCCCAAGTCCCGACTACAAACAGGGGTTTTGTTAATGAGATACAGCACGTGTTCCTGCCACGCACGGAAAACAGCCAGGGCTTTGTCTGCACTCGTAATCCCTCCCTAAGAGATGACAAAGTAGGAAATTAAAAAGCTAGCATAGGCACATTCACCGATACTCCTGATACCTCTGGTATTTAGGAGCAACACGCTCAACAGATCACACAGTCCAGAGATAATTCCATGCTGGAGCAAATGCCCGCCTCTTGCTTTACAGCTCAAACCAAATGCTCCATTTTAAGATCCCAAGTAAGAGTGTTTCCTAATGAACACATTTTATTTATGTCTTTATTGCAAAGTGACCTTTTGAATACTGCTGAAGTGTTAATACATAAATGGAATTATTATGTACCACACAGGAAAGAAACAGAATACTTAAATCTGGTTTTTTATAGTTGCCACTTTCGGTAGCAACTATTTCATCCAAGAGTCAACACACCAGGAGTTTTTCTGCAACCCCCATGACAACCAGTTCTGCCACAGATCAGCTGTTGTAGCCAACACACATCAGGTCACAAGTTAATACAGGTGCATCCATTTCTTAAAATATTGACCAGTTCCACTGTAAGACCCCCAGGACATGGAACAGCCCCCAAGAGCAGTCCTAACAACCTTTCAAACCAGGGCCAAGAGGAGGGCGGGGGAGTTGAATCCATGCTTTGGACATGGGGATTACATGAAGCTGGATGAATAAAAACGCCTCTCGGCACTCCATGCAACATCTCACTGGGCTACTGGATTTAATATCCTCCTCACCCCAGTCAGCAGTTCCGCTGCCAGCAGCGTCAGGCGAACCCGGCATTGCATCAGCCCAGCCAGAGCTCGACCACACTGCAGCAAAGGACTCGACACAACATCAGCCACTTACAGCTGCCAGGGTAACCGAATGAGGCACGGCCACCTCAGCCAGCCAGGACACAGAAAGTCTCTTACTAAGGCACTTTTCCTACTTGTTTCTTTGGAACAATCAAGGAAAAGTATAGGAGCACCCATAGCTTATTGGTATATATATTATTAAAAAAAAAAATCAAAGGAGCTTTGCGAGCAGAACTAATGAAGACTCATTTCTTACGGATGCATGTCTTGAGGTCGAATTCTCTGGCATCCAATAACTGCCAGTTCCCACTGCAGCTTTTCCCACGGTCAGGAACACCTCTCTCCCATGTGGATTCTTTAATGTCTAATAAGGGCTGTGCTTTCACTGCAGCTTTTCTCTCCATGGGGCCGCTAATCAGGTCTCTCTCCTCTATTAAAACTGCTTGTTTTCACAAAACTCAAAGGAACGTTGTGTCTCTGAGACTGAATATCCCCTTCGCCCTCAGGTTTAGCTGAAACTGGCAAACGGGTTTAAAACTGATTAAGGAAGATATATATACATATGGCAGGAATACTGCAATCTTGCCCTCCAAGCAGATCAGAATAAATATCACTATTTGTTGAAGCATGGAAAGGTTGCAGAAATATGTAGGAACTCTGCATGTTGAGCTGTGTTGTCTCAAGAGCTGTCGTTCTTTACCCTCAACCTACACAGATGCACACCGTCACGTTCCTACATGCTAGACACAGAGCACCAAATTCCATCTCCAGGGCATTTTTTTTCTTCCAGCTTAAAGCATAATCTGCAGATTTGCTTCAAAAACACCAGTGGTGGTAGGCTACGTTCAATGCTTTCTGCAGGGGAATTGCTCAAGCCTGTTCTTCTGCGTGACTGATTTTAGGATTTGTTTGAATTTGATGTTAAGAATGTGCTGCATCTCAACTGTAGGGGAATCTCTTGATTAATCAAGTTTTTTTTCATTCTTACATGAAAGGGTAATTCCCCATCTCACTTTTGCTTCTCCAAGCTCTGCTTTGCATGTATTTGGCAGCAGATGGAGGAAAATGCAGAGTCACAACATTATGGTCTTCCTGCCATGCTGCATAGCACTTGAGATGTGGATCATCTTGAAGCTTTAGAAGTCTTGGTCCCACTGGTACAGACTTCTCCAGCAACAGACATTTACCACCTCCTCTCCAAGGTTTTGTATGCTTTCCAGAAAAAAAGAACTTCAGAAGAAAAAAAAATGTTTATCTGTCTGTGGTCTCTGAGACCACCTCAAATGATGGAACTGCTCTCCCCCCTCAAACTTCAACTGGGTTTGAACAAGTGACCGGCTTCAGTTCAGCCAATAGGTTTGACAACTTGAAATTCATTTCTGACAGAAGTCAGCCATGGATCCAAGGACTCTCAGTCAAATCCCCAACCACAAAAGCTCACCAATGCTAACAGGTTATGATCTTGACACCAGGGAGGAAATCCAGCCAGTTCCCAGCCAGTCCAGCCACTCCCGCTCTGCCACACCAGCCAGTCACCAAACACAGATGTGCAAATGTTATTTCATTGCTTGGTGACTCACCGCTTCCATCGCCCTGGAGAAAGTGCTTGTCCCTGTGACTAAACCGACTGGCAGCACAGTCCTTGGCGTGAGCCAGGTGTCAGCCCAAGGAAAATAATATTCCCCACTGACAAGCGCCCGGCAAGAGCCTGGCACACACTCGGGTGTGTTTTGTCTGCAGTGACTACCTGCGCTCCAGGCATTTTCTCCACAGGCGAGAGCCTGGGACTTTCCAGAGCCGAGCTCCTGAACCAGCTACACTCCAATGGCTTTCCTTTTAGTGCAACTCAAAGTCGAGGTTTTGCAAAGCTGAGCTGGAAACTTGAGTTTCCTCGCAACAACAGGCGAGGTTTCACACCTCGGCTTTATGAGCTGACTTAAAGGAGGCCTCACCACACCAAAGACTTGAGCAGAGCTGTATCTGGAGGTGAACACGTACTACCACACCAAGACTGCTCCTCCTGGGGTCCAGGAATACACCACACAACCAGATACACCAACACGACTGCATGGAAAGCTGCTCCCTCATTTTATGCCATTTCAGTGATCAGCTTCACCTTTAAGTTGAAAAATTGGACTGACACAAGCTAGGTAAGAGCACTAACTGCAGCCAACCCAGGGGCTGTAAACTCTGAAAGGATGTAGAGGAAGAGATGCTTCCTGAGCTCAACTACTGCCAAAAAAATGGTGTATATCTCACCATACCCACAACCAGTGTTATCATCTACAACATCAATCTTGAAGCCACTTTTATTTTTTAAATGTGGCAAAGCTTCTCTGCTGCTAATTCTTCCAGTAAGTTGTTTCAGAGTTAAGAAAAAGACGAAAGGTTTACTGAGACTTTGATTACAAGGTGGTGACTGTGCTGGACACTGGCTGTCTGGATGCATATCCAGCTGCCTTCCTAAGAGCAGCATCTCACAGATCCCGTGAAATCAAATCAGATGTTGATTACATATACAAGGGAGATACTCATCCACCCTGAGCTTTTATTCCCCTCACAGTTAGGATGCTAATGAGGCCGGAAGACTTCTTTCCCCGCCAAAGATGACTCCTCCAAACATACAACTTGGCAATTTATTTTTTTTATTTTGCCCAATTAACTATTACAGGTCATCTGCAGCTGCCACAGAGAGCTTTAAGAGGGACATTTAAACGAGCCTCTGTGATCTCCCTGGCAGCCATCACTGTTAATGAGGACGGGAGGTATTCACCCAGCAGCAGCAGCAGATGGACCACAGTGCGGAGCTTTGTGCCGTGCGGAAGCGGTGAACACCTCATTGAAGACACAGGGAAAGCTGAGACAGGGACACCGAGTTACTCTCAATGAATCCCATGGATAGCAAACACAACCAGGTCAGTTTTCTTCCTGGAAAAAAACTGTACATGATTCACTACTTGCTTAAATAAAATCATTTACAATCTGGCCACTCTTTTTGTTGAGCTAAAAAAGGGTTTCAAATCCAGCTCTGACTGAGTACCTGACCACCTTCAGGACAGGAACTTGGTCTGAACTCGGCTCTCATTTCCTACCACACTGGGAATAACAAAAGACATGGAAGCTCCTCCCTTTGGACAAAGGGGCATCCAAGAGGAACACACAGAGGTCAAAACTATCTCACCAGCAGTATCCAACAGTCAGCCCTGCAGATCATCCATTCACCCTCCTTCCGGAGACGTCTGGACTTCTCTGGCTTTTCAGTGGAGAGATGAGAGCACGCTCAGGGCATTCTGATCAGATGCGGAAGCTCACGCTCCAGATCTAACCGTGCTTATACAAAAAAAGTCCTTTCGGTTTTAAGTTGTTGAGACTGGTCAAAAAGGGGAAGAGAAAGGAAGCAAAAAAAGCTCCCTTTTGTTCTTAAAAAATGTCCGAGCCTCTAACCAGAACACGGTTATTGCAACAGACTGCTGCTATCCTCCCACGATCAATTTGTCTGAGTGGAAAACTGATGTTCCTTTTGCATCTGAACTCTGCTCCTTCTCACCCAAGTCACCACAAACATCTGGACCTCGCACGAGGCACAGACACACAAACTCTAGTCCGGAGCCAGCCACATGCAATGGCTATAGAATGCATTTCCAAAAAATCCATCCCAGGAGGATGTTGTTTCTACCAAATTCAGAGGTGCTGCCTTCAATCCTTCCTGCTGACAGACCAGACTGCAGCAGGCCCTGGGATACATCTGGTGTATTTATGAAAAGCCTGGAACAATGTTTGTTCTTTTACTGAAGGATGTTATCTTCACACTGCAGGATTTTACAGATTGCAGGAGACGATTACAGAACGTCAGCAGGTTAAACAATAACTATGGAAATGCACAAACCAAAGCAGTTGCTGTGTTCTATTCATGGTCAAGGAGCCTTCATCACCTCTGAATGTGCTGCTGCAGAACAGTGATGGAGATCAGTTTCAGGAGATCTGAGCTGCCATTACTCCACAGGCATTAAGGTGAAACCTCCAAATACGTGTGTGTACAATTACCAGGTGGGAAACACTGCTGATTTGTAGTCTGGGTGATAAAAAAGCAACTTCTGTCTGATTTTCATTAATTGTCCAAGAAGTCTTCAGAACACCACAAAAACCCAAGCATAGGAAAGCAGCAAAGCTGGTTGTACACTGTGAAATTCCATCCTCGGGCTCCTGTTCCTCCCACAAGATTACTAAATCAGCATGCCAAAGATGTAGCTAAACTCAAAATCTTATCATGGAGAGCAATCATTTTTCTAGTTTATTTCTCAATTCATTGTTTAGGAATGTTTGTCCTTGCAGTCTTTGGTTTCAGAGCGTTCTCAGATCTCAGCAAGTTCAATGAACTTAATAGAAAACACAAGTGAAATATCTCACTGGTTCTTATTTTTGGTAGTTACAAACCCAGAGCGTATCCAGCCCAGTGGCAGCTCCACAACTCACACCCACAGCAACTCCCCTGAAACCTTCAGTAGCCTAAAAGCAGTCAGGAGGGGTGACCCTCAGTTCCACCCCTTTGCAAACATCCTCAGAACACAGTTTTGGTGTTCATTATTTCTCAGGTGCCTCTTCACATGCAAAAGGGCATCTCTTCCTCACAACCCAACAGCAGCGTGAAACCACCACACCAGCAAGACAAGCTGCAGTTGTGACACATCAGCTCACAAAAACAAAGCTCCTGAGGAGCCCCAGGTCCACCCTGACTCACTGCCTCATCCAACATCTGCCTTCTATTCATTTGGATATTTACTTCCTTTTTTTATGGAAAGCCAGCGAGTGCCTCTTCGCCCTCAGCGAAGACAAGGACCTAATTTTGGACACACCTTAAGACGTCAATAAGGTCATTTGCCAGGGAACTTGGCATGACTTTCTGGCCTATGAAAAGCAAAGAGGAATAAAAATACAGTCAACAAGGCTGTCACAAAATGAATTTAAGCCTTTATTCATCTCCTGTTCTGACCTGAGGAATGGATTTAATACCTTTGTATGCCTCACTGGACTGGTAAGTTCTCAACATATGAATTGGTTTTCTTGTACTCTGCAGGGATTATTTTACTGTTGTACCAAAGGCATTTATAGTAAGGGCAAGAAATACCAAAAGCCAACATTGCTCTTCTGTTGTTGCTCTCAGCAACAACAGAAGCTGCTCACATCAAATCACAAATAATCACAACTAAACGCAGCCTGGACCTTTGAAGAAACCAGAGAATAAACAATGCCAGGCAGGCTCAGCAGATGATAGATTTTTGTGAACAAGTGACATCAACTTATCTTTCTACCACAGCTCAGTGTATAAAACCACTTAATAGAAGCTTAGGCCAAATCTACACTCTTCATGGCTTCTCATTAAGTTTCTTTGAAATAATTACCCAGCCAATGTGGCATCAACCAGCTGCCACCTCAAGTGCAGGCAAAGAGCAGAATCTGGAGCAGCCATGGATCTCAGCCTGCTTGGGACTCGGCCTGGGGGAACCAGGAGGCAGCTGCAGGCAGACACTGCTGGGTAACAAGCTGGGATGCCACGGAGGTGGTGCCTGTGCTGCTTTAGGGCAACTTGTGGATCAGTACTAGGAAGAGAATTACTAAAGATCTGATGGCAAGCCACCACCAGAACTGGCACCACCATCACCCCAAGGAGCCACCTGGCTGACCAACCTACGCTCCGTGCGAGGCTGACTTTCACCAGAACCCACGAAAAGAACTCGTCTTCCCTTCTGATTCTGGGCAATTATTTTAATCCCTCTGCCCCAGTCTCCCAACCAACCAACCTACTATGGTCTCTGGATTACATTACTGGAAGTATTTGTAAAACCAGCAGAAACAAGTTCTGATGCTGCCCATTATTCCAGACATCACTCCAGTAAAACACAGGCATAAATTGTACCCTCCTCTCCACAGCTCTAAGTTGGAAAAGGCAGTACCTCATCTGTGAAAATACCTAAAGTGACACAAATCGAGAGACAAAACAGGAACAGCTCCTTCTGTGGAGCTTACATCTGTATTTTCCTACAATAAAAATACACTTGGCTAGAGATGTGTATAGGCTAAGCTGAGTTAGGATAACCATCCATGTGTTTGCATCCCAGGTGATATCCGAGGACTTGGACAGAAAAAAAAGCCAGGGAATACATTTAAGAGCTTTACTAGAAAACCATGAGCAGAACCTTGTTCCTTATGCCTCAAGCCAGTTCCTGTGGAAAGGCACTGCGAGACCTGCCCGTGTCTGACGTGGGCAGTTTTCCCTCCAAGCGTTCCACACCAGCAGTGGCTGTCACCATTCTCACCAGGTCACAGCTTGCACCAGAGCTACCAAAATTCCCCTGCACCACCTCAGTCCACAGCAGTGACATGGAGCAGAAGGCACAGATTCCAGCCTCCCAGGCCGAACTTACACTCCAAGCCATCACAAACTGACTAGATATTCTCTAGGAATTACTGAAAACAGACACTCGCTGCCACAGCAGGTTGCTGCTGTTACGTTTAAAACACCAACCACTTCTCCAGGAGGTATCCAAAGCATCTCCTGAGAGAAAGACACTGGAACACAGCAAAGCCACACAAAGACCATTTCCCATCAAAAAAAAAAAAAATCCTTAGAAGTTATTTATCTCCTCCAAAATTGCCCTGATCTGCAATGTATTCCACTGATTTTCAAGGAGTACATTTGTTTCCTGAAATCTAAGGTTTCTCCTGCAATTGGTTGCCACTGTGAATGTCTTAATTCTCCCTCAGCACAGGAGATTGCACACGACAGTCACATGGCCCATCATTAAGAGGCTTTTACTCCTCTTTGCCCTTTAAAACAGCAGTAAAGGGACAAAGCCGTGTTCTTTTAGATAACTGGAAGAAAACACAGGGAAGAAAAAAATATGGAAGGGCAGCACTTGTGTTGGGGACAATTGTTACTATATTTAGTTGCCTTGTTCTGCAAGCTGCTGAGCATCTGTTTCAGTGATGGTGAACGATGGGGTTTTTTTCCAGCATTAATTAGGTGAACCCAAACCACTGCTCCCACCACTTCCCTAAGCTCTCATCTCCCAAATCATAACTCGAATTTGCTATTTATTCCACCTGAACAGTAGATGTCCAGTCCTGGCACTGGCTGCTTTTCTATTTCAGGGTGACTTAATAGCTCAGTTGAAAGGAAATACAGAGCATTAGTTTTTGAAAAGGGAGTATTTGGATAAGAAACTGAAAGACAATTTCAGTGCACTTAAATGAATGGAAAATCTCTCCTTTGCAATCCCTTTTAACATCAAGGAAACTGATTTTAAAAAGGGCTTCTAGGGAAAAAAAAAAAACGGCACTATTCATGTAAGCCTGTGCTTCTTGAGACCAGCTTCAGTATTCTCTAATCTGAGACAAGAATTGATAGCAGGGAGTGTTATTTCCATTCATCTCACTAAACTAAACAAACCAATCAGGAGCTTTTGGGGAAAAATAATAAAAACATATATTTCTTCAACATTCTTAATTCATTCCTTGATAGAACTCCTTGTGAGGCTGCAAATCCAAGCAAGGTTCCCACAGTCGGTGGTTAAGTGAAGGGGGGAGGAGAGGCAGCAAACTCTCCCTTACTACTGCCAAGTTGTAAGGTTTAGGATTTTCCCCTGAATTTTCGACTCTTTGGAAACAAGATGGTTGTTTCTCAAACTCGCCCCCAGCAGGGACTGTGCAACAGCCCCGCAAAACGGGCTTTCCATCTGGGAAGGACAGTGTTTCCCAAACACAGAGGAAAAACAAACACTCCAGCGGAGCTGCGCAGAGGCTCCGGGGGTGAGGCGATTCCCGGCGGCAGCCCAGCTGAGGTTTTCGGCGGCTCTTCCCCCAAAGGCTGCCCCGCTGCCTCGGCTCCCATGGCTCAGCCTCCCTGCAAGCGCTTCGCCCTATTCCCAGGCTGGGGGATGGGTGGGAACCGGGCTCTGCCAAGCCCCGCTCCATCCGAAAAGACTTTCTCTTCCAACTACGGCGTCCTTCCCAAGGAGGGAGCCTTTCCCTGCCCACCTCCACGGCCGGGCAGCCGCTTTCCTTCCCTCTGGATAAACCCCGCACGCCGTGCAAGCCTTGTGCAGCGCGTGTCCCTTCCCCCAGGCAAGCACGGGCGTACAAAGGAAGCCTTGCTCCATTGTCCACCTACAGCACCTACACACCCAGCCTCGGACCCGGCTCCACGCTCAGCCCCTGGCCCCCTTTTCAGCCACAGATATTCCAGGGGTTACACCCCACTAGCATTTGGAGGCGGCGTGTCACTCCCTCCCCCCCGCTTCAGTACCTGCAGCCACAGGGCTGAAGCGTGTTTTAACTGTGTTTACTGGCGTGAGATCAGCCTCATCCAAACACACAAATCCCGGGCAAAAATCACTTTGGAAAAACAGGGAGAAACGCTTGGCTACGAAGCTCCTTCCCAAACCTCCGATCGCAACTTGCCGAGGTAAAAACAACCAAAAAAAGGTAATTAATTCAGCGCCTGCCATTTTTCCCATCCATCTCCAAGCAACAGTACCATAGCAACTTTTTCCCTGCTTTAATACATCTTATAAAAGGAGGAGGACTGGACAAAATAAACCCGATTTCCACTGTGGAGCATCTATTCCCTCAGCTAGTTACGGATGGAATTAACCAAGTAACCCTAAAGCGAGCTTTTTCCCCCCAAAACCGGGCTTTGTATGGCACTGGGTCTCGTAACCCGGACTTGAGGGACATGACAAACCACCCTGGATACACATCCACCATCCTGCGCGTTGACCAAGTGGAAAAATCTGGGCTCAGGGGGATAATAAAGGTGAAAAAAGGTGAAGCTTGATTAAAACAGGGCAGTTTCAGAACGATGAGGATGCAGAGATGGGGTCTGGCTGCAGCAGCAGCGGAGGCCAGGAGGATGGAGGGGGATGTGAGACCCCTCAGTCCTTCCACAACAGATGACCAGAAAACAGAGAAGAGGCGCTGGGACCTTCCTTCTTCCCCTCGGTGTCACCGCATCTATTTTTCCCATGGTGACTCATTATTAAGGACGCTCCGTCATTTTTCCAACACAGGAAGATTAAAGGAAGCCTCAAAATCCATGTTTTTCTGCTGCTGGTGGGATTAAAGCAAAGCGCCCGGAGGGGCGATGAGCAGAGCAGGGCTCGTTACTCGCTTTTTCTTCCTAAAAACCAGCTTCCAACGTGGCGTGCATCAACTCGAGAGCATTTCCACAGGAAAAAGGTGTTGCTGAGGCGGCGGGGGAGAAGCCTCTTCCTCCTCCTCCTCGCAGGGAAAGACGGAGGGAGGAGGAAAAAACCCAACCATGCAAACAGCTACTACTTCCTTATAAGCGGGATTAACCTATGCAACGAAAAAAAAAAAAAAAAAGGAAAAAACAACCCAGCACGATATAAGGATTCCAGAGCGTTTCCAGCGTGCAGGATCCCGTGTTTTCTCCGTGGGTTTGTGTGATTTTTTTTTCCCCCCCAGAGTCACGTTTTCGCAGCTGCAGGCGCTTCGGTTCCCACAGCTCGCTGCACCTCGGGGGGACACGCAGCATCCTCCACGGCTCCAGGTGGGAAGGAAACGCAGTGAAATGGGCGAAAATAAACAGAAAAAAGTCCGAGCGTTGAATAATAATAATAATTTAAAAAGGAATGGAAAACAAGTCGGACAGGCTTAGCGCTGCTTCCCGACATCCTCGGGATGGGATCCGCTCCGTGACGACCGCCGAGCCCCACTCGCTGCTGCTCCGTCGTTTCGGGTCCATTTTTAGCCATTTTTGTATTTCCCCGC
>VWYO01019808.1:267661-307876 GCA_013400275.1 Rhadina sibilatrix | reverse complement strand
CCCCGCAGCCGCTCCTCGTCGGTCCTCCCCGCTTTCCGCCCGCCGCCATTTTGTCGCCTCAGTGCCGCTCCCGCGGCTCCGCCGGGCGGCCATTTTGTGAAGCGAGCGCGGGGGGCAGCGCCTGAGGGGCCGTGAGGGGCAGCCCCGGCCGGCGCCGCCTTTTGTCAACCCAAACCCTTCTTTTCCTTCTTATCTTTTTTTTTTTTTTCTTCAGGATTTTCTCTTTTTCCTCACGAAACACTTTGTCCTTAATTCCCCGTCTAGAGCCCGATCGCTTCAGCAAAACGAAACAAAAAAACAACCCCAAAAAACCCAAACAAAACCCCTCAAACCAACAACAAACCAAAAAAAAAAAAAAAAAAAAAGCAAACCTCATACTCAGACGAAGCCATCCAATAAATGAGATTAAAGCATATTTCCCAGTTTAGCTGTGAGTAAAAGCTTAGCCTCATGGAGAATTAAGGGATATATTATTATATTCTATATATTTATTCCCCACCCCTCTCCACTTTTCCCCAGTGATAAATCCCTGAGGTCAATAATCCACCTTGACGAAGGGGATAACCTCTTCGAAAAATATCCGTGTTTTTATTTCAATAAAACACCTCACTCACACTGCTTTACTGGACATTCCAGCAAAAATAAAGATGAAACTTAAACCACTTGAAGCCAAATCTGGGTGAAAATTGGTAATTTTCAGGAAATAGGGCTGCAGGATGCTGTAATCACTGATAGGATGAAGGAAATCTGGGATGTGAAATAGCAAAACCCTACTCACAGGAGTGTGCTGTGCGTCTGTTTTCAGAAATAGGGTGGGTTGGGCTTTTTATCCTTTATTTTATAAAGAAGCCAGTATAGCACTCACAGCCTGGTAACGCGCTTGCGCACTCGCCTCATCCCTTTCCCTTCATGCTATCACAATCGATGTGTTTTAAAACTACATTGTGGCAGTGGGTGGTTCAGTTCCAGGAAAACTGGGGAAAAAGGAGAATATTAGGATACAGCCTTTTTTTTTTTTAAATATATATATATAGCCCACCTGTGCTGCATGAGCTGGAGAAATCCAGGCTTGGGCTGTTCCTGGTATAATCCTTGCTGGTTTTTGCCTCACCCAGATCCAGCGGGATAAGACTGCTTTTCATTTAAGAAATATAATTTTTTTAGGCTGTGTTAAAGGAAGCTGCAGAAAATAGGTCTGAATGCTCTGTGGGGAAGAACAACACTGCAGGGCGCTGGCTGAGATGTGACTGCCATTAACCTGGGATCCAAAGGAAAAACCCAGTTTTCCTGCAGCTCTTTTCCCTCTATTTGAGAAAAACCATCATCAGCACCCAACCTTGGTCCCAGTACCTTTTCCAGCCCCTTTATCATCCCACTTTCCTTGCACCACACTACAAATTTTCCATTTTCCAGAGGAACCTGCAAAAAGGTTGTTCTTTTTTTCATGAAGCAACGCTTTAACCACTGATTTAAAAGCACTACGGCTGTGCTTAGCAGCTCCTTCGTCAATTTAAAACCTGTTTTTAAAAAATCAGGCAGTCCTTTGAGTTGTAAAAAAATAACCTTTAGGCTTTTTTTATGGGATGCACTCTTGTATTCCTGGGAGCAAGTTGGCCTCACGGCAGAGAGAGAGATCGGATGCCTTCACCGGGAAAGCCCAAGGAAATTTTATATGTGGGCCGCACCCAGCCTGAAGTGAGGAAATATTTGCATTTGCTGCTCCTTGGAAGGCAGCCAGGTCCTTCCCGCTCTCCTCAGCCTGCCAAAAGAGGGATTGCAAGAGCTGACGGGCGGATTGCAGCAGCCAAGGGAAGGGCTGGAGCCATTCAGAGCGCCGGGATCCTCGCTGCCCTTTGGCACTGCCACAGGGACAAGAGGAGGGACTTCGAGTGGGTTTTCTTACACCTGGGTGGTCCTGGGGTGGCTCCACAGGACTTTGGAGCCCAGCCTCCCAAAATGTTATTTTTCAAGGCAGGATGTGTGGTTGGTTTATTTTTGCAGACCTGGGTGCTTGCAGAAGTGTTTGTGACAGGGTGAGGAGCTCAAGGACAGGCTGAGCCATTGCAGCCCATCTGCATTTGCTCGGCAGCAGGACAGGATTGAGCTCCTGCAGCCTCACCCCTGTAGGATCTCCTGCGTGCGGCTCAAAATTCCTCGAGCTCGCCCCAAGGGAAAACACAGGGCTGTGCTTTTCAGGCAAAGTAATGCTCCCCACACCTCAGCTTGTACTGCTTCTCCCTTTATCCAGGAAGAAGACAGTTTAAATCAGCCTTTTTGTTCTCTTACCTTTGCCCATGTATCCCTGTCCCTTGTCACCCTCGACTCCTGAAAAATCATGCCAAATCTGACCACACCACATTCCTTCACCATGCTGCCAACCTCTCCAGCAGTGCCTTTCCTTTCTCCTTGCTTTCCAGGACCTTCTCCAAGGCTGCCTGTAAATAAAAGCATTTCCCTACCTATCTCTGGCCAAAAATTCCACAGTCCCAGTGCCAACAGCCCATCCTAGAAGGCTCCAAGGGGGAAATACGCAACTCCTTCCCACCATTCCTCTGCAGAAGGGTAGTGCAGCTTGCAATAATAACATCCAAAACAGTGCTCAGCATTGCACTTCCATCCTCCCCAAAAACCTTGAGTGGAAAAATACCCATAACAAAAAAAAAGCAAGTGGCCCTTTACCCTCTGGGCCTTCTTTTTCCTGCTCCCTTTGGCCACTGCCACTTCCTTTAACCATCATTTTGATGCCAGATTTTCCTCACGGTGCAAGAAGCTTTGGAAACTGAGAGCTGACTTGGAGCACGGGAATTCCTTGGCATGGGACAAGCAGTTCCCACCCTGGACCCAAAGCCACCAACTTACGTGACTGGGACAGACCACAACTTATTTATATGCTTAAAGCAAGTTATTGACCTGATTGATGGTCTGGAGATGCTCGGTAATGAACACTGAGTAATCAGCTTTGTAGACGGGGAAGAGTCATCAGGAAATAGTTGTTGATGTGATTAATTAACCATCATTAACCCCTTCACTCATAAACACAGCACGTGCTGGAGATGTACGTGATCTAGGAGCTGCTGGTCTGGTGGTTGTTTTCTTTGCTTACAGCTCCCATTTTCCATCAGGAAGGCATTAAACACCATCTTACATACTCTTGCTATTTTCTGCTCTTGATTTGTGGCTTTTTAAACACTTTCAGTTAAAAAGAAAGTTAAAAAGTTTCTCCGCCTGCTTTGCAATGTCCTTGCAAACAAAACCACTAAGCATCAGCAACATCAGTTGTGCAGATGTTGAGTATGCAAAGAAATGGTCTGATTTCTGCTGTTGGAGGCCTGGACTGAGAGGAGATCAAAAAGCTTCCATTGGCAGCGTGATACAATCTTGGATAACATGTAGAAAGCAGGCTGTCCGTCTTTCCCAGCGTCCTGGCCTGCGGGATGCTTTTAGCTGGGGTTTCACTGCCTGATGGAGGAATTTGTGCTCCGGCTGCCCTCTGCCGGCTCCGGGATACATAGTCAGCAAAAAAAAAAAAAAAAACCAACCAAACCACAGCAAACCCCCTTTTATCAACACCACGAAACATCGCCAGATCCCATATCCACGCCGAAAAACAACACTCGGCTCTCCCCCAGGTGACGGCAGCATCTGCCACATTGTTACACCCTAAATTCAACTGTTATGGACCTGAGTGACCCAACTCTTGCCACGCCTAGAAAATCCAAAACCAGCTTTTTTCCCTTAATTTTAAACTTGGATATGATAGGTTTGGAATGCAGGGTGGATGAAAGGAATGAGAGTTTTTAAACTCAGGGTTTTATTTAACTGCAAGTAACTAAACCAGTGCCTGCTCTCCACAGAGAGAAACATTTCGGTGAAACCCCAAGGAAGCTCGGGAAGAAGGAAACACCATCCAAGAAAACCAAACTGGCCTTGAAAAGGGAGTTTAAATAAGAAATAAGGAATAAAACCTCCACTCCTCATCGCTGCTTTGTCAGGGCATTTTATATTCATCATGAGTGCAGAGCTATGCCGGGACATATCCACAATTCTCTGCCCTGCCACCCCACTGGGTCAGGGTCCTGGGGACATTTTGGTAAGGAAAACCCAATTCTGCAGTAATTTGGGGATGCAGCAGGCACCCAGGGCCAGCCATGGGGTGCATCCCATTGGAGGCACCCCCTTTTTGGTGCCTGGCACTGGAAGAGGTTGATGAGCTGCAGGCTCTCAGCAGGATGATTCGTTGCGCCAGCGGACATGGCAGGACTTGCAGAGGAGGTGGTCTCCCAGGGGGTAGCACCCGTCCTCTGTCAGCTCCAGTGACAGGGGCATCCTGCAGCTCTGGGGGGCAAGAGGGGAAAAGGAAGCCACCTTTTAGGGGTCCCTGTGTTGTGTCACATCCTATTTGCCCTGCAAAACCCACCAGCATTCCGAAAAAGTGACAAACTACATCAAGAGCGTGCAAAACTGAAGTTCTCCAAACACATCATCATCATCACTACCCCTCAATTTATTTATTTTCCCTCTCCCCATTACTTGTGAGATAAACTGGGGGCTGAAAAACAGCCGTGGGTGCTGCCATCCCTGTATCCATGTTCAGCTAAGGCTCAGTGCCACCCCCTTGGCTTTGGGGTCCCCCCAGCCCCCGGGACCATACCTCACAGCGGTAGCAGCTCTCATGGAAGCTGCGTCCCAGGCACTCGATCTTGTAGGTGTCCTCCTCCTCATGGGGGACAATGGGACGCTCGCAGGCGCTGCACACCGCAGCGTATTTCCTGATGGGAGCAAACGGGAGCAGCATGAGCCCTGCGGGGTGACGGGGACTCAGCTCCCGGTGTGGGAGACACCCCCGCATTGCCAACCTGTAGAAGTCGGGCACGCAGTACACATCGCCCTGCCCGTCCACGGCAAAGCTCTCAGTGCCAATGGCCCGGTGGCAGGCAGTGCAGGAGAAGCAGCTGGGGTGGTAACCCTTGCCCAGGGCACGGACAATGTGCTCCGTGATCAGCCCCTGGCACTTGGCACATTTCTCCAGGGTAGCCTGGAATTTAGGGAACACGTGCTATGAGACACCAGCCCACACCCCAAGGGATGTTCCGAGGGTGCCGTGTTTCCACGAAAGAGGACAGGTACCTGGAAGCAGGTTTCACAGGTGGGGCACCCATCTCTCTGGAAGTAGCGCTGCCCAGCCAGGAGTCGGTGGCACGTGCGGCAGGTGAAGCAGTCAGGGTGGTACTGCTTCCGCATCGCCTCCACCGTCGGCTCCTGGGGCCCCAGCGCTTTGTGGCAGAAGGCACAGATGTCTGCAAGAAGCAGGGAGAGAGGCTGGGAGCTGTGTGCCTCAGTTTCCCTAAGTGGGGATGAGCCCACGCACAGCTGGATTTCCTCATACCTCTGGAGCTGTCCCTCTCTGGGTACCCATTCGCATCCTGCCACTGCCGCTTGCCTGCTTGCCCCTGGCAAAATGTGGACTGCTTCAATTCAGCAGGGAAGGTGGAAGGGGCCTGGCAAGTGGGGAAGGGCAAAGCCATGTTAGTTATACCCCTGCTGGTGGGGAAACTGAGGCACTAGGGGGCTGCTGCACTCTGTTATCCTCACCTGGAGGGTGGCAGGTGCTGCAAGGTCCAGTTGCTGCAGTGCCACACCCAGCGCGTCCGTGGACAAGGGCTGGGGCACTTCAGAGAGGGGGGGGACGGGTGGGGCTGAAGATACAGGGGCCACAGGGTGGGTTTCTGCAGCAACAGACAGACATGGGGGTCTAGGGGATCAATAATGTCCAGTAACACTGAATCACAATAACACCACAACAGCTTTGCAGCAGCGCTTGCTGACCTGCCCCAAAAGCAAACACCATCAAGGCGAGAGGGGACAAGCAGCACCGATAGGCACCCAGCAATGGAGAGCAAACACAGCCCATCTCCAGGAGCCAGATCCATGCTGGGATGGGTGCAGGGATTTGGGGAATAACTCCCCCCAAAAACAGTCCCACATCTCCTTCTGCACATGCATCCTTTGGCAAAGCATCTCCACAGCCTCCTCAGCCCCATCAACATCCTTCCACACTACTCACAGCCCCCCATGGACACCCCTCACCTCTTTTGGGCAACATGGGGGGTGACAGCAGGATCTGGGGGTGATGGGTGCCGAGGACCTCGGCACCATCTGGCTGCGGCTCCCAGGTTTTCTCCTTGCTGGCCACGTCCCTCCGTGGTGGCACAAGGGTGATGAAGACGGACGAAGCGATTCTCTTCTCCACTTTCCCTGGCAACATTGCTGAAGCCGTGGAAGGGCTGGATTGGGGGTTGATTCTAGGGAAAATAAGAAAGAGAGAGAGTAAAACTCACAGGCCCACTGGCAGCTCCTGCAGCCATGTTGCCAAGTGGCATCAACTCGCCTCCCTCCTCTTGGAAAGGGAGAAGGAACAAGTGTCCCCGTCCCACGTCACAGCAGTAAATGATCTCACGCCTGGGAGGGTGCAGAGGTACACCAGGGTACAGAGTCCAGGTAAGGCAGCAACTGGTACCTCCCATTTTCACACCTCTGTGGCCAAATCCCATGTTTTCATAAGCATTTGAATCCCCTGTATTTCCTCTTATCGCTCCCACCCACCTGGGATTAAACTCCCCACGTGCAGCAAGAAATACCCACCTTTCCTTTTAAAAACTAGGGCTGCAATAAGATTTTGCTTTTGCAACCCCTTTTTTGGAATCTTTCTTCACCCCCATTCCCTCCCTCCTTACCCCCAATCCCTGCCAATCATTTCCAGCTCTGTGCATCCCCCCTTTTTATTTTTCCAGGTGGGAAAACTGAGGTGTGGTGCTGTGAATCACCATGTCCCCGACATTGACACATTCCCTGAGCAGCACCCAGCAGCACAGGCAGGATGCACCCGACCCCGAGAAACCCTGCTCAGGAAGGAAAAAGGCTGTTTATCCAACTTCCCAAGGGGAAAAACAGCTGGGGCGAAGCTTCCCCTTCCCAAATGGAATGGTTTGAAGCGGGGGAGCCCTGAGGCTTTAGTCAGGGTGCTGTGTTGGTGAAGCAGGATTCATCCCTGAGGTGAATCAGCAGTTTGAAAAATACCTGTGTGATGAGTTCCTGGTCTCATGCGGTTCTGTTCCCCCAAAATCCCACTCGTGGGGGTCAGCACATCCTTTTAGGGGCAGACAGACTCCCGGAGGTGAGGGAAAAGCTTCGTGATGTTCCTGCCGGTGACTTCAGCCTCTGACTCAACCAGGGAAGGGATTAAAGAGGAGAAAGAACCCCGAGCACTTCGCTCCCTCTTTCCCTCCCTCCCCGCCGGCTACCGGCGCTACCGGCCTTCCTCCAGCTCCTCACCCGCCGGAGCTGCCGCTTTTCCTCCTCCCCAGCAGAGCTGCGGAGAACTCAACCTAAAAAAAGAAAAAAGAAAAAAAAAAAAAAAAATTCTCCGGGGTTAATGGGAACCATGTGCTCATCGCATTCCTCTTTGTGCCGGGGCTGACGGGATCCCGGCGGCCCCGTGGCAGCCCCCCCCAGATCCCCCCCAGCCGGGGGCCATCGGGCTGGGCAAGGCTCGAGGGGTGCATTAATGGGGGTCCCCCCCTGCCCATGTAGCTCGGGGTCGCCGAGGCCACACTGGAAAGGAACCCCCTGGTTTCCCTAAAATCTCCTGTGATGGCAGCTCAGGTGGGATTGATGGGGATAGGGCCACTTTTGGGGTATCCCCACAACCCCCAAAACTGGGATGGGACACAGCCCTCTAGAGCTGCACCCCAGCTCTGCCCCCTGCCCTAGGGACCTCTCAGAGGGTGCTCCGAAGACGCTCAAGGAAAAAGGGGTGGGATAGGGGTACACAACGCTTGGTGTCCCTTCTCCCTCCACCCCGAGTGGTCCCACTGTCCTCTTGTCCCTTACCTGGCAGCCCCTCCCGGCACCCCCTGTGTCCCACCGTGCAGCCCCACAGCTCCCTGTCCCCTACCTGGCAGTGCACTGTCCCCTATGGGGCGCTGGCCCCACCGTGACCCCTGCTGGGAGCCCCTCACCCCCTCCCTGGGAGAGTCCCCAGTCCCTTCCTTGGGGATGGCTCTTGGTCCCGTAGTCTCATCCCACGATGACTGCGGTCCTTATTTCCATCACGTGTGGGGTCCCGTGTCCCATATTGGGGTGTCCCCTGTCCCCTCCTTGGGGGGATCCCAATCCCACACCTGGGGTGGTCCCTACCTGAGGGTGGCCCACGTCCCCTACCTGGGCGGGTCGTACCTTGCGGGCGAGGTTCCCTGTCCGGGTTGTGGGGGCTGTTGCCTGCCCGGAGGTGGCCCTGCAGCCCCTCGGGGGTGAGCCCCCTCCCCGTCCCCTACCTGGGGAGCCAGTGCGGGTCTCTCCGTGCGCTCCGAGGGTGCGGCGGGGGCAACGGGAAGGCAGAGCCGCCCGGCATCACCGCCCCTTCCTCCCTCCTCCTCCTCCTCTTCCACCTCCCTTCCTCCTCCCCCCTGCCTGCCCCACAGCCCCGGGCGGAGGAAGAGGGGGGCATATGTCCTTAGGGTGCCCCATTCACCCCGCGACTGCCCCACACTTCCCAAAGTGCTGCATGGGTGCCCCATCTCTCCTCAGGGTGCCCCGTGACCCCGTGGGTGCCCTTATACGCTCTGGAATTACCCCCTCTGGGTTTTCCCATGGACCTCCCTGAGAGCCCCCTACACACCCTCAGGGCATCCACTCACGGGGCACCCCAAGAGGTCCACTCCCCATACACCCCCGGGGTGCTTGTGCACCCCCATAACATCCCCATATACCCCCAGGATAATCCCTATCCTCCAATACAGCCCAGTTACCCCCATACAGCTCCATCCCCAAAATGCCCCATATGTCTTCTGTGCACCCCCAGGACACCCATGTGCCCACCCTAGAGCCCCAGCATGCCCCATAAACCCCTACAGAGCCCCCACTGCCCCAAACACCAGAACCCAGAGCCTCTCCTGCTCCCCCCCCTGCACTGGGGGTCCATGCCCAGGCAGCCTGAACACCCCAAACTGCACCCCACCTTCACAGGACCTGTTGCCCCTTGGCACGGGACAGGGGCAGTTCCCAGCCAGAGGGTCACCCCACTCTGTGCCTCAGTTTCCCTTCCCAAGGAGGAATTCTACCCACCTCCCTCAAAAAGCTGCACTGCCACCACCCCAAGTGCTTTTCCAGTACAATTTCCAGCTTGCTATACCCATGGATTTTGCTGGAAAAAACTTTATTTTCTGAGTTTTGTAACCCCCTGGAGGCCCCTGACAGTATGGCCCTGCAGCCAGCAAGGACGGGACATCCATCAGCATCCTGCAATCCCCCTGGGACCAGAGAATAAACTCCAGTAGTGTTGCAACCTCAGAGGGTCCCCCCAAGAACCAGGAGCAATGTGAGTCTTCCCCCCGACCTCCTCCATCCCATGGGATGGGCTTGGATGCCTTCCAGGAGCCCTTTTTTCCTTAATCCCCATGGGGGATCTGTGATGGGGGGATTCTGGGGGTGCCCAGCAAAGCCACCCTGAGTTTGTACTGGCTGGTCACACCCCGCAGCTCATCGGGATGGCTCCTCCGATCTGGATCTCGACAAACTCTCCAAGGGAGGCTGCTGGGCAAAATCCTGCGGGGGATGGAAAGAGAGAAACCGAAAGACCTCTCACCGTGGCCTCGGGGCTGCCGCCAGCCCCTCACCCCCGCGTCGGGGCAGGGAGGCGTCCCCTCTCTCACCTGCTTCCAGCAGGACTCCAGCAGGACCCCGGAGCGGAGCAGGCACCAGAGCTCCCCCAGCAGCGACACGAAGACGTGCAGGATGTCGGTCCATCGGCCCACGGTGAGGAGGAGGATGAAGAGGCCGCCCATCCGCACCACCACGGTCCGGAGCACCAGCCCCCGGCCCGTGCTCTGCCGGGACTCCTCTGCGAGGACACGGCATTGGGGAGCCACCGCGGGGACACTCGGACCTCCGCGGCCCCACAACAGGGACACCAAGCACGGGTTGGCTTCATGTAGCCCAGACACACCTCCAGTACATCCCATGTATCCACTTACAGTCCCAGGGCACCCCACGTACCCCCAGGACATCCCATGTACTCTCTATACACCCCCAGTACCCTTTATGTACATCTGGGATGGATATAAATACACCTCCTACAGACCCCCAGGATGCCCCATATACTCCTATATATCCCCAGAACATTCCATATACCCCTTACAGACCCCAGAATGCCCCATATGGGACCTATACACCCCCCAGCATGTACTATATATACCACCTATACAGCCTAAGGACACCCCTGCATACCCCCAGGACTCCCCATCTGCCCCTATACAGCCCCAAGTGACCTGCAGTGGCCCCATACAGCCCGAGTCTATCCCACATACCCCCCATCACACCCCAGGCAGCCCCACATGCCCCTCAGAACCCCCCGTAGGGGGCCAGCCCCCCACCCACCCTGCATGTAGACGACCAGCAGGGTGTAGCAGATGGTCAGCGGGGTCCAGAAGCGCACGGCCTCGCCCGTGGAGAGGAAGTCCCGGTTGATGAGCTCCACTGCGGCCAGGTCAGCCACGGTGAAGGTGAGGGCCAGGGCGTTGCGCAGCAGCCGCGGGATGCCGTGCCCCGCGGCCAGCAGCAGGATGCAGACGCCGCAGTAGCGCGCCCGGCTGTGCAGCTCGTACAGGGTGCAGACGTGCCGGGCCAGGCGCCGGGCGTGCAGCGCCAGCAGCCCCGCCAGCCCCGCCGCCAGCGCCAGGTTCCAGCTGCGGTGCGGAGCCCCCTCCAGCAGGAAGCTGAGGCCGCAGGACACCCCGCAGCCCAGCGAGTACTGGCACAGCAGGTAGAGCTGGCTGCTGTGGGCACCCTGCAAAGCAGTGGGGGGTTCATAGAATCATGGAATGGGTGAGGTTGGAGAAGATCTCCCAGATCAATGAGGCCAACCGTTCACCCAGCACCGGTGAATAGCAACATGTATTCACCTCTAAATATGTCCCCAAGTGCCTTGTCCAAACACTTGTTGAACCCTTTCCAGGACAATGACCCCAGCACTGCCCTAGGCAGCCTGTGTGGGTGCCTGAACACCCTGCCCATGAAGGATTTTTCCCAATATCCAATGTAAACCTCCCCTGGCTCAGCTTGAGGCCATTTCCTCTCATCCTGTCCCTTGTTTCTTGGGAACAGAGCCAACACCCTCCGGCTGTCCCCTCCTGTCAGGGAGTCTTGCTGAGCCAGAAGCTCCCCCCTGAGCCTCCTTCTCCCCAGGCTGAGCCCCTTTCCCAGCTCCCTCAGCTGCTCCTGGGGCTCCAGCCCCTTCCCAGCTCCGTTCCCATCTCTGGACATGCTCCAGCCCCTCAGTTACACGCCTAGCCACAGAGGTCCCAGAACTGGAGGTGTCCAACTGTGCCAGCACAGGGGACAGGCATGCCCTGGGCCTGTGCCCACACTGGGACGAGCCAGGAGCCATTGGCCTCCTGCCCATTTGAGGACAGCTGGCTGAGGTGCATAGGGACACATGGGCTCCACAGCACAGCCCCTCACGGGTGCTGAACAAATTCCCCATTCCCCAGCTCCATCCACACCACACCCCACCCCGCCGCGCGTCAGTTGCCCCCATGCCACCTCACCTTGCCGAGGGAGAGGATGGTGGAGACGGCGCGCAGGGAGAACTCCAGCACCACCAGCGCAGCCACGCGGGAGCCCACCAGGGCCAGGACAGCGGTCAGCACCAGCACGTGCAGGGGCTCCAGCAAGGGCCGCTGCGCCGCAATCGCCTCCTTCTCCGCCTGCCTCTCCGGGTTGCTGGGGACAGCAGGAGGGAATGCTGAGCCAGGGGGATGTCACCCAAAATGGGGTGACAAGCCTTAGTGACATCCCCCTCTGTGCTTTGCAGCAGAGGCTGCAGCCCCTGCCCTGCACCCCTGGGTGCCAAGAGCCACTGCCCAACAGCAGATCCCAAAATCAGATCCCCAAAACCAACCTTCTCCCCAGAGGGGACGAAGGGCTGGTGCTTACTTCACGCACTGGATGTAGAGATAAACCTTCAGGAGGCTGCAGAGCACCGAGACGGCGCAGGCACCCACCAGCCCTGTGGGGAAAGGCAGCAGTGGGTCACTGGTATCCCATGGGCTGTCCCCAGGCTACCCTCGCAGGATCTCACCTTGCAGGAGCGCATCCAGCAGTGCCCAGCCCCAGCCCAGCCCCGGCAATGCTGGGAGCCAGGACCCCAGGGAAAACATTTTCAATGGAGAGAAGCCACAGTGTAGCCAGGCCCTGGCTCCAAGGTCCACGGGGTGGAGGCGGGGAGTGGCCCCCCCTCCTGCTAGTAAATCATTACTGGGGCAAGCCAGGGCAGTGGCAGTCCTGGCCGGATATGAGCTCCAGTGCCCCGTGGAGGTGAAAATTAGGAGAACAGGGATGTGATGCACATGGAAGGGCTCAGGGACCGTCAGCACCTTTAACCTTGCCCCACCCTGGCAACTGTCATTCTCCTCTCCACCCTGAAGCATCACAGCATTTCAGGTCCTGTCCCCCATCTGTACCACCCTAAAGACCCCAAAACAACACCAAAAATAGAAAAACCTCTTTATTAACATCGGTGGTGGTGGCAGGAGTCTCTCCTACAGCCCCGGGGGCTGCTAGTGCTGAACCATGTTCCTGAGCTTGTCCCAAAAGAAGAGGCTGAGGACGGTGTGGGGGCCGAGGCGGAAGTAGACGGCGCCAATGCCCTTGTACAAGCCCAGCAGCCCCTCTTTGTTGGAGATTTGCAGGATACAATCCAAAAAACCTCGGTAGAGCTTGCCCTGGGTAGAGAGGAGCCAGCTGTGCACCCCTGCCGGATGCAATCCCGGGAAAAGCAGCGTGGTGTCCCCTGCGCCGTGTCCGGAATGGCCTTACCGTGCCGTCGGCGTGCACCGGCTGGTTGTAGAGACGGGTGCTGATCACGTCAAAAGGTGTCATTGCCACAGCCACGGCCACGCTGCTCACCATGCCCCCCGCCAGCACCGCCGCCCAGCTGCCCTTCCTGAACCACTGCAGGAAGCGCCGGCATCAGCTCTTCCCAACAATAAAAGGGAGCACGGGGGGCCGGTGGTGGCCGGATTTCCCGCTCACCTGGCGCTCGCAGACCCAGTCCTTGGCGGAGGCGAAGGTGGAGAGCTGCACGGCCGAGCCCACGGTCACGCGGGGCACGGCGCCCGTCACCCCCCGCCACAGCCCCACCACCCCGTGCTGCTGGTAGATGCTCTTGAAAGCGCCGGAGATGCTCTGGGAAAGAGAGGGAATTGGGGAAAATGGGAAAAAAATGGGAACGGTGCATCCCACCCGGCCAAAACTTCCCACCACTGTTGGTCATTGGTGACACAAAGCCACTATTGGCTTTGGAGAAATATCAGGGAGTCTGGACTCTCCGGATTCGGTATCACAGCCCCACGTGCCTGTCACACCCCCTCTGTTCTCACACTGTTATTTATAGCATCATTATGGGGCCAAGCAGGCAAACAACAGCTTTAAATTCCTGCTGACCAAAATAGCATCGTCCCCACTGGGGCCCAGAGCGTGCGCAGACAAGATCCCACCAAACTCTCCGTGCCCCCCCAGCCCAATCCTGTCCCCACTCACCTCATGGTTGTGCTGGTGGCCCACGACCACGGCCGACACTGTCTGGGCTTGGAGGTGGGTCTTGACCTTGGGGAAGACAATGCCAAGTGACAAAACCCTCCAATGCCCTCGCTGGGACCGGCTGTGGTCCCCCGATCTTCTTCTCAGCAGATTTTGAGGGGAAGTTTCAGCCCCTCCGACAGAGGTGGGGGACACAGCTGAGTAGCCAAATGTTAACTCCCGACTTTGAATCCCGTTCCTTTTATCCCTCTCACCCAGGGCAAAGGGACCCTGCAAACACCCACTGCTGGAGATCTACGACCTCAAAAAACTGGGGAAAGCCCTCTAAAATGGGAGGGGGGGAAACCCTCGCAATTTCTTTTGGGGTCATTTCCTTATGGAGGAGTTCTCTGCTGGTTTTCTGAGGGGGATTTGGGGGAGAAAGCAGGAGAAGAGAATGCACAGCGCAGCCCCACATTTGGGGGTGGGGTGTGAAGCGAAGCAGGGGAAGAGAGAATGCACCAAGCCAGCGTTTACAGGATGCAGCCAAGATGCCGAACCGCTTCGGGGGGGGGGGTCCCCCAAACACCCCCCCACACACACACACACTCCGCGGCCTCTGGGGCGGAGCAGCACTCACCAAGTACGCGGGGCTACCCACGACGGCTCCCACCGCCCCGGCCACGGCCCCGGCGGCCACAGTCCCGCCGGGATACCCGGTCCAGCCGGCGTCCTCGGCGTAGGAATAGCAGTAGAAGCGGACGCCGTTCATGAGCCCCTGGTAGAGCAGCCCGGCCGCCAGTCCCTTCTGCAGCCCCCACAGCCCGTCCGCCCGGCACACGGCCACGGCCGCCCGCAGCACCCCGCGGTAGGGCCGGGGGTACGTGCCCGGGGCCTGCAGCTCGCCCTGCAGCTGCAGCCGCGTCTTCACCACCTCCAGTGGGTTGGTGAGGAAGCAGGCCAAGCAGCCGGCCGTGGCCCCCAGCACCAGGTCGGTGGCCGGCGGCACGCCCCCGGCCGGGGGGCTGTTTTGGGGGGCGTACGAGAGTTCCTGCGGGGAGTCGGAAGGGCAGGGGGCGAGGGTCCCCGCCGCCATCCGGCACCTGCCCGCGGGGGCGGCCCCAGGCTCCACCTTCCCGAAGAACCGCAGGGAAAAAAATCCGGGGGTAGCGAGAGCGAGCGAGCGCCGCCTCCTGTAAACCAAACCCCCGCCACCCCGTCCCCAATCCAGCCCCCAATTTGGGGAAGGGATGTGAGGCAAAGGTCGGGCCTGGGGGTGCGTGTCCAGCACCGGCCGACACCGGCGCGTCCCCAACAGCCGCGTCCAGCCGGGGCCAGTCTCACGTGATGGGGCTGCCCCGGGGCAAACAGGGAAAAGCAGGGAAAAAAAAAAAAAAAAAAAGGCGGGATAACAGAAACAGAAACGGAGGGAGAGGAATTTTGAGGGGCAGACGCAGTCACCCCCCACCCCGGGGAGGAGCATCAGGACTGGAAAACTCGCTGCGCCTGTGGCCGCGGTGCGGGGGGGATTTGCAGGGGGTCTCGCCCGCCTCTCCCGGTGCTTTGAAACTGGAGCTTCCCGCGGCAAAACACTGCGGGGGGTGGGGGATGTCGGTGTCCCGCCCCCCGCCGTGGGTTCCTATTTTTAGGGCAGCGCACGGACCCCCAGGGACCCGGTTCGCCCCATGCCCGAGTTACCTCGGTGGTTACTGAGGGAGACGACGTGTGGAACCCCCCACCCCCATATCCCGGACTCCTCCCATGCCAGTGGCTGCCTCATGCTCGGTATCCTCCCCCTGGCAGCGGCTGTCCCAGTACCAACATCCCCCAACACTTTCGTTTTATGTTTATGGAGGGTTTATGTTTAAGGAGGGTTTATGGGGACAGTGGGTGATGCTGGGGGCCGGCCCCATGGCTGTTTCTTTCTTGTCTAGACTGGACTAGATCCCCCGGATCCAGGGGACTGGGAATATCTCCTGGATTCAGGGATAAGCAAGGACAAAGCACGAAGACTCTGGATGCTGATGGGTAATTCCTCGTTGACGCCACGGAGGTGTTCCACCGCAGGGTTAACGCTGCTGGGGTTCAGGGAGGAGTTGGAGGTGCACCTCCTCAAAACTTTTCATCCAAATCCCCCTTCTCTCTGCCCCAGAGCCATTCCACAGGCTCCAAAGTGACGGCAGGAGCAGCAGCCCCTGGTGGCAGAATCTGGCATAAGGGCCAAGGCTGAGTTACCAAGGTCTATTTATTTCGGGAGGGGGGAAAAGAAGCAGATGTATGTACATATACATTCAGTCACGTACGTTTCCTCCCAGAAAAAGGCCCCATGAACATATATTACATGAGAAGGTCTCCAGCTTATTATTATCATTATTATTATTTAAAAGCTGGGGTTGTGCCCCAAAGTGCTCATTGTGGAGCGCAAGTGGCAATGGGTCCTCACTGGCCTTGGATGCAGTGAGCTGAGGAGATGGGGACGTGTTTGGTGGCAGCTACGTGACAATGTCCCTCAGGACACCTGAAGAACACGGGACTCCATCTCTTCTCCCCTAGTGCACAGGGCCAGTGTTCAAACCACAAATGGGCTGCTGAGATCTCCTAAAACCATGTTTAAAGCCAAATATTTGGCCCTATTCCTTCTTTCTTAGCCTCAAATCTCCAGGACAGGCAGAGAGTGGTTCAGAGGGGTCCTGAGGCCCCGGGCAAGCTCTCCAGGAGAAGGAGGCGGAGCGGGGCCGTCCTCGGTGATTGTTTGAGCAATAAAACATGCACGGTAGTGATTGATCCAGTGCTCCCACCTCACCCCGATCCTGTTCGAAAATGAACAAGTCCTCAGTCCTGCTCCCCACCAGAATGGGGATGCTTGTCCCAGCCCATCCCGCTCCTACCCTCTCCCTCACTACTACTGGGATATAATTCTGTGAAAGGCAAGTTTTTTGCCCCGTGGCAGCTGGACAAGGAGGAAGGCGCAGGCGGTGAAGCGTCTGGCTGCTCCCCAAACCACG
Organism: Rhadina sibilatrix; assembly: GCA_013400275.1. Taxonomy (NCBI): domain Eukaryota; kingdom Metazoa; phylum Chordata; class Aves; order Passeriformes; family Phylloscopidae; genus Rhadina; species Rhadina sibilatrix. The sequence goes on along the minus strand of VWYO01019808.1, from coordinate 291,296 downwards.
CCGGATGTCCCTGGCTCGGTGGAGAGCGCAGGGTCCACGCTGCAGGCACGGCCCTGGTGGGGACCAAGCGATGGCAGGAGGATTTGGGGTGCCAGTTGGCCAGATGCAGGCCCTCATCCCCAAAAATGGGCCCCCGTGAGCTGTCCTCCCCTGGCCAGGGTTAACACCAGGGGTCCCGCTCAGCCCGTCCCCGGCAGAGGCTGTCGCTGCGCTGCCAGGCGCTGTTGATGAGGCTCTGGGCATCCTCACATTTCTTCTTCACAGCAGCATCCAGAATGGCCTTGTGCTGGAGATCGACCTGAAACATGGGTGTGGGGTGTCAGGAGGGGAACAGACAACAGTCACTTCTCCCTCTCATTGAAAAACCACTTCAAATCCATGTGAGAAAGCCGCCTGGCTCCTGGATATGGTGACAGCGGGGCTGACCCACATTCCTCCCACTCCCCTCGCCAGCACTGGATGTTCATGGCTTGTCTTGCCAGGCTCTAATCCCACATCCTGTGATTATAGGGATCCAGAGGAGGTCCCCGGCTCTCCTGCCCTTTGTGGTAAAGCTGGGTTCCCCCTACAGGGACAAATTCATCCCTCTGCTCTCCCTTACTCGAGGAGAGTGTAAGGCAGCCCCACATGCTCACCTGGTAGATGTTCCTCCACGCAGTGTTCAGTGCTGACAGGAACCTCTCCAGTTCCATAGTGCAACTAAAATAAAGGACCCAGGGGGGCAGGAACTCCTTGCTATCCTGAGCAAACTCCTAAACACCAGGAGAGAGGCCAGGTGTCAGCACTGGGTGCTCACCCAGCCATGGGCCAGTGGGTGCCAAAGCCCTGCACTCACCAGGATGCAGTACTCCTTGCTGGCCTCTGTGGAGACGGCCGTGACGTCCGTCAGCTCCGCAGTGCCCAGCGAGCGGAAGAAGCTGGTCTGACAGTCCTCGTGGCACGTGAAAGCCTTCTCGTCCGTCAGCACCAGGCAGCAGGGAACACACGGCGTTGGGGCAACACCCTGGGGGATCACCTGCGTGGGGTGGAGAAGGGGTGCTAAAATCTGGTAAGATGGAGCCCCATCTCCTTATGGGGCATGTGTTCTCCTGTGGGGAATCCCTCCTGGTTCAGGATAAAGCTGCCTGCTCCATCCTGCCAGACATTCCTGCTCCCTTTGGCAGCGTCAAAGGGGCTCCGGGTGAGGGAGGGGGGAAGCACCCACGCTCAGAGCCTGTCCCCAGCTCACCCCTTTGGAGACAGCCTGGCAGAAGTACTGCATCCAGTCTGCCATGTCCTCCTCGTTCTCAGCGCTCAGCTCCAGGGAGGGCCGGTCTGTCAGGATCACCTGGAAGGAGTGGGGCCGGTCGGTGGTGTTGGAACGCCGGCATCCCCCGCACTGCTCGCCGCTGGGAGAGAGGGGGAGGATGGAGATAAGTGGGAAGGATGGGCCAGCATGAGCCTGAAAACAGCCTCCAACTGCCCTCCCTGGGCAGCACCTCACCCCTGTGCCCAACACACTCATTTCCCATCCCCTGGGATTGCTCAAAGGACCATCACATTGCAGGAGAGCTGGAGTTGAGCCCAGCAGGGCTCTTGGAGGGATGCATCACCCTTCAGAAGCCAAGGGCCCATCCAAGGAAGGAAATGAGGCCATTTCCAGCGGCATGCACTGGAGCCAAAACAAACGGGCACCTACCCCTAGGCAGGAGCAGCCAGGATCCCTGCGGCATGGACCAGGTCGTGATCCAGCCTGGAACCCCTCCCTGGACATCCCAAGTAGCTCCTGCTCCCCAGATCCCCATGGAGTTTGGGTGCAGTGTCTTACCAGCCACTTACCCCATGTTGATGGAGAGCAGCGGAGTGACGTCCGTGCGATCTGGGTACTGGTACAAGATCCCATTGCTGCCATTTGGGAAGATGAGAGAGGGGGTAACTGGAGTCAGCTCAGCTCTGGTATCCCCTGCCTTTGGTCCCACAGCCACTCCTGCCCTGCCTCCCACCCACTCAGCCCTGTGGGATCACATTCCTGCTGCTGGGCACCCACAAATGGTGGCTTTAACCACCAAACCAGTGGCTTGGCCCCCTTAGGTGGCACCTCCCAAGCAGCTCTTGGGCAGCTCCCAGGACCTCCTCCCAAGAGCCCTGTGTGACCCCAGCCCTGACCCACCACCCCAGTGCCCACCTGAGCACCACGAAGCAGGGCTTCCACTGCTCCTTGCCCAGGTAGGAGGTCCCTGCCTTGTAGTGCAGGATGCCATCCTTGGTGACAGCGTTTTCTGCAGAGGAGTAGCTGCTGCTGGCCGGTCCCAGCGCCTCATCCATGGGGTCTTCCCAGTGAACGAGGCCATAGAAACGCACAACCACGTTGCAGGCCTGAAAGAACCAGGAGAAGTCAAGGCATTCTCCTGTGGGCCTTCATCACCTGCAGTGATGGTGGTGATACCCAAACTCACCTCACACTTGGACTCCTGCGCCACAAACTTGGCCAGTGCCAGTTTCTCCATGGTGGCATCTGTGAGGATACTGGGATAAGGGGGCTCCCGGCATCCTTTGATCATGGCTGACTTCAAGGAGACGAGGAAGAACCTGAGAGGGCAGCAGAGATCTCTGATAAGGCTGGGGCAAACAGCCCCTCATCTCCCTCATACACTCTGGTGTCCTAGGGGCTCCCCTTAACCCTGGGTCTCTGGTCTTCCAGACCAAAGAGTCACAAAATGAACCCACAGACCAAAGGTAACAGGAGGCTGCAAAGTCTGAACTCCAGAAAGGAGATGGGTGACACTGGGACGTGGTCATTCATCCCAGCACAGATCCCAGTATGACCTGATGGTTACCTCCCTGAGCTGCCAGCACACACAGAGACCTGGGGACATGCCTTGGAACTCAAGAGCTCATCCCAAGTGATCCCAAGAGTCACTACTCATGCCAAGTGATAAATGACACATGGTCTGCATTGCCCAGAGCCCGAAAGCTCAGACTGAGGGATGGGGTGACAGTTTATCCAGGGAAGATACTAAGATGCTTTGGTTGTATCCATGCCTGAGGCATTTCCAGTTGCCAGCTGGATTCAGCCAGTGGCATCAAACCAACCCTCAAACCCTTCAGGACTGTCACGAAGGGCTGCCTCTGGAGTCTCCCACTGTCCCCAAGTCCAAGAATTCCAGAGTTCCATGCTCCAGTTCCCCACTCACTCGGTGAGAGCCACGTCAGCAGTGTCGAGCAGGAACTGTTTCCTCCGGTTGGTGCACACCAGGGTCACTGTCTGCTGATCCAGCCCCACCTGTGCCACACAGCAATGCTTAGGGAAGCCAAGCACAGGATGAGGGGCAACAGCACAGGGCTGACCAGGCTTCTGGCCCCAGGGAGAGGGTCAGTGGTCACTCTGCTACCCATGCAAAGACATGAGCAAGATGGGCACCCACAGAGATGGCACTGGAAGGGGCATCACTGCCCCAACTCCCCCAGTCTCAAAGGTTCACTGCCCAGAACACTCCCCAAGGACACAAACACACCCCACTGTGATGCTCCTGGCACCTTCACCCCTGGACAGGCGAGAACTGACTCCCCACTCGCCTCTGCCTCCCCCGGGCTGCCCGCCCCAGCCGGGCTCACCGAGATGTAATCCAGCTCGTTGTAGGACACGGCCTCCTCCACCATGTATGGCTTCTCTGCTGCCCCTGCCACAGACACAGAGCCACGTGAAGGGGGGGCACAGGACCCCCTCTGCAGCAGCAGCAAACTGAGCCATGTCCCAGGCAGCACGGAGCCACAGGACACATGCCCCAGGGCTCCTGGGGGATAAGTCAGTCTGAGCTCCCTACTGTGACCATGGGACTTGAGGGAACTGGCAGTGAAGGCCATGATGGCCTAATCCATGGACAAGCCACGGATGGAGCCTCCCTCCCTGCCACTGAGCCCAGAGGCTGTGAGGATGAGATACCTTTCCGGATCAGGTACACGTAGCAATCCGTCAGCAGGACGTAGATCAGCTGCAGGTTCCCTTCCATGTGCCCTGTGCTCATCCGGATCATCTGCATGGAAAGAAAGGAGCTCTCAGCCCCGGGCTGATGCAGGCACAGAGCTGATCCTTCAATGGATGGAGACCCCTTACCCTGAACAACTGCTCCTCGTTCTCCCGGAAGACGTGGATCATCAGCAGGAGGAGATGGTTGTTATCCACCCTGCGGAGAGAGACAGCAGAGGATGGACACGGATGTGAGGCTGGGTGAGTCCAGGAAGGGCAATCCCCTTCCTTGTTGAACATGTCCATGATTTGGGAACTTGTTAGCTCCCCAAGACTTTCTCTTCCTGACCCTTTGTGCCTCCTCTTCATCCTGGAGAAAGATGGGCTTTGCCCCATAAACTGAGGACAAAGGGAAAGGTGTCAACTTGAGCTCAAGATTGTTTCGAAGATGCTCTCCCTGTTGAGCAAACCCATCCTCACCTGAACTCGGAGGGATGGGTCAGCTCTGAGGGGCTGCCTTGCCCTTCCTCCACCCCAGAGTCATCAGCGCTGCTCGGGGAAGGGCTGGGCTGCTCCTTCTTGGGCTCACAGAGAGCCTGCAGGTTGGTGGTTTCTGTCTGGCTAGTTTGAGGTTCATCATTCACCCTTTCAGACTCCTCTACTGCCCCAACTGCTTCTCCCTCTCTGCTTTCTTCTTCTTCTTCAGGAGCCTCAGGGCTACCAGAAACATGTGGCGGTTGGCCAGCCCCTGGAGGGTCATGGTGGCCACCACCTGGTGCAGCAGCGTTTGGACTCTCAACGGTAAATCGGTAGAAGTCCATGGGGGCTGAAATCCCCTCGCTAAAGTCGCCAGAGGACGATCCATCCGGGGTCTCCCCTGGCGTGCCGGTCCGAAAGGGCTGCCCGGGGGGCTCCAGGGGGGCATGCCAGCCCCCGGGGTCCAGCTGCCCGTTGAGCCTGTCCATGACCTTGCTCAGGGGCTGCCCCACGCTCTCCATGGACGTGTCCTTCATCTCGGGGATGCGCAGGGCCAGCGGGCCAAGGGCAGCGCGCTCCCCGCCCTCCTCCGGCCCGCCCGGGGCAGCGGCAGCGGAGCCCGCATCCCTCGGCGGCTCCTCCCCGTCCCTCGGCGGCTCCTCCCTGTCGCTGAGCCCGTTGACGCCGCTGTCCCCGCTGGCCTCGGGTGCTGAGGGCGCCGGGCTGTTCACCACCTCCTCAGGCTTCACCTTCTTCTTCTTGCCTGTCTTCTTCTTCTTGGCTAACCTGTGAGAGAGAAGAACGTCACCCACTGTGCCTATTTAGACTCTGCAATACGCACGGGAGTGCAGCCTGTTCCCAAAACCATTCCTTTGCAATTTTCCCTATTGCAGAGAAATCTTTCTATCAAGAACATCACTCAGTGTGCAGCCACGTAGAGCCCCCATCTCTGTGCCAGTTTTCATGAGACAAGGTATGGACACTTCTTCCTGTTTATCCCAAAAAGCAGTGTCACTGCTGACACAGCAGCTTGGGCTTTCTTTCAGCTGTAACGGGATCACAAACAGTTGTGGAGCTGAACTGACTGAGATCAAGAAGCTGGGAAGGAAGGAGGTTTCTAGAGGTGGGAATGCTGTGTCCCCACCTGCCAGAAGAGGGAGATGCAGGTTGGAGCACACCGGGATGTGCTGCCTAAGTGTTCTGGCAGCCACAGCACCCAAATTGCTGCCAGGTCACCCCTGTTTGGGAAGTGAGCCCCGTGCTCCCCTTCCCCGTGTCTCCCATGCAGGATCATATGTAAAACCCAGCTCCTCTGCTCCTTCCCTGGGAAAACCGAGCACAGAGAACAAAGCACAGCCCTGCTGGGCGCGTTTGGGGAGTTCCCATCACTGGGTGTGGGCAGACAGAGCCTTGAGCTCTTTGTCTGGATTGAGGGCTCTGAGGGATCCCTTGGGGATCTCCCCTGAAGGAGTCAAACACCCAAACACCGGCCAGGAGCTCTGCAGAGGCATCTCCTGTGACAGCGTCGGCCACAGCTCACTGGCAAACAGGAGGAGTGACAGGATAGAAGAGAAGATCCAAGCCCCAGAGCTGCTGCAAAGCTGCCACCAGCTGGAGAAAGCTCCAAATAAACCCTCCTGGATTACTCTGAGCCCTCTGACACGCACTGGCAGGGAAAGGAGGTGATGTGGAATCAGCCCAAGGGGCTGAATAAAGGCTGCAGCACTGAGACCATCGTCGCTGGGACACAAGAGGTGGCACACACTCAACATCTGCCAGCCCTTCTGAGACCAGCACTCTGCCCCCACCTGATGACCTCCAGCTCTGTGCAGCTCTCGGACTGATCGGTTCCTTCGGGGGTGGCCTCTGCCTTGTCCCGGGACGCGGCGTGCACCGGCGTGGTGTCGGCCGAGGACTCGGCCCTGTCCTCGTTGAAGGGGTTGTGGCGCTGCGTGGGGCTCCTGGCCGCGGCCCTGCCGCCGTTGGCCTCCGAGGCGGTGGAGCGCGGGCAGCTGAGCGTGTCCGTCAGGTCCCCATCTGCAGGGACAGGAGGGGATCGGCGCTGGCTCGGGCTCCTGCCTCAGCCACAGCAAGCCGAGCCACGCGCCGGGGGTTCGGGGCACCGCGGGGGCACCGCGCCGCTGGCACTGCCAGCAGCTCCTGGCCAGGAGGGACAAGGGAGGCCAGCGTGAGACCCTGCAGCCCCTCTGCAGTTCAGAGAATGCCTGAAGGCAGCAGCTCGGTCACCCAGGAGCCAGCAGCTGGACGGAGGAGCAGAGGTGGTGTCTGTGGGAAGTGTCTGTCTGTCTGTCTGAGGGGTCTTGGGGCCGTTGCTCCTGAGCAAGGTGACAGCGAGCAACGAGGATGCTGCTTCTCCCTGCCACGGGGCCGTGGGAAGGTGCTTGCTCAGCTGGAAGGGCAGACACAGAGCCAGCCCATGGGCAGCCATCCTGACACAGCTGGCTGCTCTCCTCTGCTCACATAAGACACACGTGGGGGCTGGAGTGTGCTGGAGAGGGGACACAGCGTTCACAGGGGTCCAAGGACAGCAGGTGGCACAGACAGGGTGCACAAACAGCTGGGCCCATGTTAGTCTTCAGAGGGAAAAAGAGCAGTGGAAAAGGTCTGCAGGAGTCATGCTTGGACTATTACTATCCATTATCCATCCAAAATCATGGTTAAAGGGAAGTTATCCATGCCCTTCTCTTCTCCAGCACCATTCCTGGTCTAGTGGAAGGTGTCCCGGCCCATGACAAGGGATTGGAATGAGATGTCTTTTCTCTAGGTCCCTTCTAACCGAAACCATTCCATTATTCTATGATTCCTTTCCACAGCCAGCTAAAAAGACCCTTTGGGAAAAGAATCACAGGCCTGGCAAGACTGATTTGGGGTGTAGGATTTGAGGAGGAAAATGAAACCTCTTGTAAAACTGTAATCCAGACAGTTTGTGCTGGATGATTCCAAAATGCCACTTTTTTCCCACTGAAAAAGCTGCCCTGCAGCAGGGAGACTGCGAGCTCTACCAGGGAAGTCAGTCAGGTTTTAAATCCTCAAATCCAGAGGGATCTGCCTTCCCCCAGCAGCCCTGGGCTTCAGCCTCCACCCAACACCCACACTGGAGCTGTTGGCTGCACCTTGGGTTTGGAAATGTGGTTTGTACCCTCCAGGGACAGGTTAAACCACCTCTGTGACATCTCTGTGCGTGGGGTAAGAAGGAAGGTAAGAGGGAGCGTGTTAGAGCCCAAGAGCAATCCACATGGAATTCAGGCAGATTTGCCCAAATATTCCCCAAATATTCAGGTGGTACCATCAGGCTCCATCCAGCTTTGAGCTGCAAAGGATGGAGTGTGGGGGTGAAGCAGAGAGGATGCTGCTCCAGTGGAGGATACACACAGGGGCTGCATGTGGAGGAAGAATTAATTCCTTTAAACTGGGCAAGTGCTCTTGGCCATAAAGGCCAGAGGTGGCTGGTAAGTGGGTTTAAAAAGTGGTAAAATCATTAAAAATAACAAATGTAGAGACCCAAACTGAGCACGGTGATGTGCTGGATATTGTGGCTTCATGGAAGAAGTTTTGACACAGGACAGGATGATCCAGGGAAAACAAAACCTCCCAAATTAATCTCTGCAAAATGCCCAAAAGTAAAGGCAGCAGAATTAGTTCAGCTGTTTTCCAGGGCTTTCAGGAAACCAATGATGGTGGATCAGTTTTTCAATCAGCACCCCGTGTGCTTTACCCCAGAGAGGAAATCCATGGCATGAGGGCAGCCTGGCACATCCCACATTCTGGGCTTGTACAGAATTCCATCAGGGCAGTTGGTTGTTAAAGAAACAAACATGGGAACATGCAGCAAGCTCAGGGGGCAGCAGTGCAGAGAGAAAACCAAAATGCTGTAAGAGATGAGCGTGTCCCACCTTCCCAGTCTCTGCTGGGCATGGTCTGCATTGCTGGAAAGACATCTCCAAAATCATAATCTACAAAAATGAGGGATAAAACTCAGGATTAGAAATACAGGTGGTGGGGAGAGGGGAGAGTGTGAAGGGGATCTGGGGAGGGAGATGGGAATGGGGAGAAACAAAACAATCATCCACTGGTATCTGAAACACATGGAGAAAATAGGGAATGTGGATGTGAATGGAAACCAGCTGCACTAATGGTTGTTCCTTCCAGAACAACCACTGTTATGGGAGCTACAAAGGCACCAGGGAAGGGTAAAGGCCCCATTATTCAAGCTGCTGGGAAGCTAAGCCAGATAAACAGTGTCACCTAGGGCTTGATCCTCTCTGGGAAGCAATTTAACCTCTCTTTGCCTCAGTTTCCCCACTTCACACTTACCTCCCATAGATAGTGTGATGTTTGACTCATGAATGTTTGCAAAGCCAGAGATCTGATTAAAGGGAAAAACTTGCCCTCTGATCCTACAATCCCCAGTTCTACCTACACTCTCAGGGTAGAGACATACTCCTGTTGAAATGATGAGCAGGGTAATAGTTACAGGGAAAAGTTAAACTCCTCCACACCAGAGGGGCAGCAGCAATTCCTGCCCTCCTGGGTCCTGGTCCAGCATTCCTACATCAGCACCAAAGCCCTCTGTGCAAGGGGAGACTGAGACACAGAGCCTGGACACATGGAATAGGCTGAGATGATGCCAAACCCAAAATCCATCTCCAAAATCTCCTGGGATCTCTACTCCAAAGCCCTCTTCTCTCGGGCATTAGGAAACCATCCACCAGAAGGCTGGGGACACCCAGTGATAGGGGCAGGTAGGAGATGTCTGGCACAAGACATGCTCTGCTGAGGGAGAAGCAGGAATACAAACCCAGGGATGCAGCACAACAGCTGCTTATGCCAAACCTCTGGGGACAGAGAACCTTCTTCCTGTGATTTTTATTTCTAGGCTCCTCGTGCTGTCTCCAACTTCCCTGGGATGCCAGAGATCTGGCATGAGCAAGTCCCTAAAATCAAACACTTTCCTGCATGCAGATGTGGTGAGCCCAAACCAGTGCTGTGCTTCCAAGTTCTTTGTTAAAACAACTCTGATGCCCACCCTAGGCTGCTCCTTCTCAGCATCTCTAATACCTGCAGGTTCTGTCTCGTTCAGAGAAGGCAACTGGTGACCCTTGTCTTGAGGAAACCCATCTGTGTGTGGGCTCAGTCCCAAGTTCCCTGCATCCATCTAACAGTTCATTCCATTGCAGTTCTATTCCAGAATCCCCTTTGCTCAAACTGACATAAAAACCAGGACAGGGCCAATGCATTTTGGAGTAGGAACAGCATCAGCAGAGCTGCTGCTTCATGTGAACGTGGTGAGTGCAGGACAGGAGCTCCCTGCTCTGGCTGCAGTAGATTCATGGGACAGACACAAGGTACTGGGTGTCTGCCCAAGTTCATCAGGAACAACATCCGGCTTCTCTGAAGGGATAAGAAGGTGAGTAGGACAATTTATCAGGCTGCTCAAGACGTATCAAGAGGAAAAACCAACACCTCTGAGACCACTGGCTGTCTTTCTCCCAGACTGCAGACACAGAGAAGATTCTGGAACTACTCCCCACCAGGGCCAGCACATGGGTCTCTGGACTGTGAAACAAACAAAACCTCCCCTGCAGCCCTGTGTCCCTGCAGACCTGGAAGCCACATTCAGATACAGGCACGGCCTTCACTCTGTGGGGAGATTCCTCCAGTTCTTGCTAAAACCCCCAGGGTGGCAATGTGGCCTGGGGTGCCTGCAGGGAATGTCCTTCTCTCTCAATCCAAGGTATAAAATCAGCACAGAATGGTTTGGGTTGGGAGGGACCTTAAAGTTTACCTAATTCCAGCCCCTGCCATGGGCAGGGACACCTTCCACTATCCCAGGCTGCTCCAATCCCTGTCCAACCTGGCCTTGGACAGTTCCAGAGATGGGTCAGCCACAGCTTCTCTGGGAAAACTGTGACAGAGCCTAACCACCCTCACAGGGAATAATTTCTTCCTAATACCTGATCTAAATCTCCCATATTTTGGGAGATTTTTGTTTAAAACCCTTAGTTTAAACCCATTCCCCCTTGTCCTGTCTCCTAAGGATGTAAGACAGGAGAGACTCCTAGCCTGGCTGCTGGGTCTCTTGCCTTGGTCTCTTCTAGTCTACAATCTGCTGCCTTATCTCAAGGGGATGTGGGAAGAACACGGCCCTGCCCACACTGTCCCCAAAATGCACTGACCCTCACTGGATGGAGCAATGGCACTGTCGTCCCATTCCAGGTTGGTGGAGGTGACAGAGTTGAAGGAGTTGAGGGAGAGGCTGTCAGAGCCGTGCACGGAGCTGGGCAGGCGCTCCTCAAAGTCCAGCAGGTACTGAGGCTTGTAGTAATCAGGCATGTACGGGGCCAGATCCAGGTATGGAGCATCCTGCAGGACAGGGAATGCTGTGAGGGTTAGGCTCCAGTCACTGTTACTGGCACAGCTGGGGGAAATGCCACCCCACCAGAACAGTGGCACTGTCCCCTGAAGGTCCCTTCTCAGTGCCCATCTCAGAGGAAACCCAGCAGTTTTACCAAGGGTTATCCAGTGGATTTGTGTTTCCTCGAGATACGCCAGGGTTTCGTAGCAGTACTTGCAGAGCTCAGCACCCTTATCCCCATCAATCTGCCTTGCAGCTGCCTTGTTCCTCCTCCAAATAGTGAAAAACTGAGCAACATGACTAAATCCCATTGTTGGATCCCCAAAGACCTAAGAGTCTTCCCCAAAATCATCAGCATCACGTTCTCAGCTGAAGGACCACCCTGGACCAAGCGGTGGGATCTGTCCCACCCCAGACTTTCCCTGCTCCATATTCCCACTCTCCCAGAGCTGGGAGAACAGATCAAACACTCACCAGGTCCAAGTCAAAGCGGATGAACTCCAGCCCGGACACCAGTGTCAAGAACAAGGTCAGATGATCGTGACTGCAGACCAGGGCGTTCCTGCCGTAGGGAGGAACAAAAGAGCTTTACAGATGTGAGAAGGAGGAGGAGCAGCTACAAGGGCCCTTCTGTTTCTTTGGGGGCGTCTCCGAGCTGCCATAGACCAGCCCTGGAGCTGGCAGCCCACTCCTTGCCTCTGTGGGCAGCCACTACACATTGTCCCCAAACTGAGCCACAGCCACATTTCCAGGTGTCCAGCAAAGCTGGGTGCCTGGACAGGAGCGCAGTAGCTCCCCAGAAATCATGGAAAAATATAAAGGGGACTGCCCAGTATGAGCAGGAACCAGGAGAAATGCTTGCAGGGCCTCATAGAGATGAGAGGATAGTGTGTTTAAATCTAGGACCTTTAAATTAACCATGTAAATCCCACAAGGGAAAAAATCAGGCCCTGATCAACTGCTTGTCCCTCATTGGCAAATTCAGGCTGGTTTCTGATAAGGAGTGATGTCAAATGTTGCCCAAAGGAGAAGGAGCTGGGATACTCACTTGACATAGTACTTGTGCAGCAGGCTGAGGTTCTCCTGGAACAGCCTCAAGTAGCTCTCCAAGGAATTTTCGTTGAGGGCAAGGTACAGCCAGGCCCGGCCTGGAAACAGAGCAGCAGAGAGATTTATCTGGAAACACCTGAGAAGTGACACAAGCCTAGAAATAGTCACAAATTAGTTAAAACCCCTTAGATCATTCACTCATATCATTTGAGGGGAGTAACTGTGAGGGAAATCTGGGGGAGGGGGGCAAATGCCAGTGAGAGATTCGTGATTTGGAGTAAAATTGGTGAGAGACAGGTGAAGAAGTAGCCACACAACTGTGTCTCTCCAGCAAGATGGGAACCCTGCCAGAAATGCCAGGAGAGGCAGAGGGAGAATCGCTGTGAATCAGCCCAGGTGAGATTTGACACAAATTCTGGTGCAGAGAGAGGTGACAGTAGAGCCCATGCTCAGCTCTGCTCTCACCAGTACAGGCCCAGGAGATGGCAGGTGTTTGGATAAGTAGGCACAGAGGATCTGGGCATGGTCCTGCATCAAAAGTGGCCTCGATGGTCCCAAACATCTGCTATGGACAACTTGGAGCAGGGAAAATGCAGAATCATGCACATGACTGCTACAGCAAGATGTGGGGTGAGAGGGGATGCTCCCATCTGCCAGGAACCCTTCTTGAGGCCACAGCCCTGCAGGACTCCCATCCTTCCCAAGTGCTACCCCTCTGCCAGGGACTCTCCCTGAGGCCATGGCCCCACAGGACTCCCATGTGTCTGGAACCCTTCCTGAGGGCACAGTCCCTTGGGTTTCAGGGAGGCAGAAGCTGGGCTACACCTCAGCACCTGACCCTGAGGCACAGAGACATTATTTTCAGAGACCTCACGTGGTCCTGGCAGGACTCCCACCTCCTTGGCACAGGCTGCCCAGGGAAGTGGTGGAATCACCATCCCTGGAAATGTTCAAAGTACGTGTGGATGGGGCAGTTGGGGACATGGATTAGTGGTGGACATGGCAGTGCTGGGCTAGTGGTAGGACTCCATGATCTTAGAGGTCCTTTCCAACTTCAATGATTCTGTGATTCCTTTGCCTACGACCTGGATTCCAATGGCTCCCTCGATCCCCCAGCAGCCCCAACTCCTCAGCACAACCTGGGCCTCCCCAGGTGTTCCCAAGGCCAGGGCTGGGGACACTGTGAACACTCACTGCGGCCCAGGTTGGTGGCCACGTGCTGCAGCACTTCGATCTGTTTGATGGCTTCCCGGCGCGTGAAGTGAACCACCAGCACCCAGTACCCCGAGGAAAGATCTTGCAGTCTGGAGGAAGAAAAATCCCAGAGGGAAATTAAGCAAAAACTTCACTGTTTCCACCCCAATCCCTGCCTAGATGTTTTCCCCAGCTGAGGCTCCACACCAGGCTTTTTCCATGGGGAAAAGCAGCATCCCAGGGGCGGGGTCCAGGCTCACCCATAGAGCAGAGCATGGTCCAGGTGTTCACAGAGCCGCTGCAGGACCTTGTCATGGTTTCTGATGGCCGGTGTCTCATCTTCACAGGCAGCAAAGTAGCTCTGCAGCTGCAAAAAGAAGAGATGGGATGGCTGGGATGCCCTTCTCCAGCCCACGAGGAGCAGGTGGAGGTGCCAAAATGCTCATATCCAGCATTAAACAGTTTTTTTGTTTTTTTTTTATCTCTCAGCTTGCTAAACCCTGTTGCAGGTTTTACTTACAGGGTGTAGACAATGGTTTTGAGGGGACTCCAAAGGCAGTAACTACAGCAAGAACCCTGCCCAGTGTCCCCACATCTCACAGCCCATCAGTGCCATGGTGGCTGCACAAGCAAGTTTCCCAATGGTGAGCAGCCTCTTCCCTCCCAGCCAACACTGCAGCGGGGTCTGGTGGCTCCTCTCCAGCCACCACAAAGTGCTTCAGAGCAGAAATAAACCCCAGCCCTGCTCTGTTTCTGGCTCTGACATGAATGAGGCCTCTCCTTGGTTTTGCTAGAAATCCTAGAAATCCCCTTGCACCCAAGTCCTTCCCAGCTGACCCACAGGCCTCCTCCTGCCCCCAGAGCTTACAGATCTATTTAGGTCCTGTCTCACACATCCTTGGCATCCAGGCAGGGAGATTACTCTCCTGGGATGTAATCTCAGCCAGATAGGCCATGGCTGTTTGCTGGCAACAAGCAAGAACAGCTCAGCTGAGCCACAACAATACTGTAGACAACATGTAGGTTATTTTAGTGACCTGACATGTCTTTGCCAAACATCACTAGATGACAGATGCATAAAATCCAAAAACTGAACATTATTGTGCTTGTCAAGTCTGACCTGTCCCCCAAAACAGGTTTCTCCCCCAGAATTATTACTAGAGAAGCTCCTTTTGGAAAAATCATCCAATCTTGATGAAGTTACCCAGGGGTCAGAGAACTGATCCCAACAATGCTCTTGAAGGTATGAACATACTAAGCTCCAACGCCCTCCTGGCCTGATGACCCTGAATCCCTCTGGAGCTCTTAGGTAAGATGGGAGAGCCAGGTGTGTTCCTGCATGGAGCTGGTCCCAGCCCTTACATGAGAAAAAACTGCTGAGCCTGGAGAACTGCAGCCTGAGCTCCCCTGCCCGATGGCACAGTCCTGCTCTGCCTGTCCCTGTCCCAGCAGGTGAACCCCCTGGGGAAGCAGATACACAATGAGGTGGTGTTTGCAGAGGCACCTGTGGGTGTTCTGGAGATCCACATGTGCTTTCACAACACCCACGTGAGACCTGGAGCATTTCAGCTCAACAGCTCTCACCCAATTCTGGGAGGAAGCTTTTCCTGAAGATTCCCACTATTCACAGGCAGCCCAGACTGAAGCAGAGAGGAAAATAACCTAAAATCCCACTATTTAGGAAAACTTTCAGGAGGTACTTGCAGCCAGTGTTTGAAGCTGCAGAAAGGACACCAGAGGAAGAAACAAACCCATAATTTAGAGCCATATTCCTTGGGTGATGGATAGATGGAGTCATGGGGATGATCTCCAACAGATGGAACCCAGAAAAATGTCCCATTTTTTGGAAAACTGAGGCAGAAGCAAAGATCTCACAGGACATAAGCCAGCATGTCCTTCTGCACTTGAAGGCAGAAATTCCCAACTTGTCCCAGCCAGGCTGTGGGCTCTGCAGGGAGCTGGGGCATCCCTGGAGGAGGTTCTGGGTGTTTCTGCAGGCTCTGTGCTGGACTGGGGAAATGCAGCTGTGAGGGAGAGCTGGGGGGAACAAGAATAAATCAGGCATTTTGTTAGCTCACCAATGAAGAAAAGGAGACACAGCTTGGGGAGTCAGTTTGAAGGGAACTTGGAGCCTGTCTGTGCTTCTGACCAGAGGAATTCCTCGTGACAGAGACACTCCAAGCCTGGGCAGCTAAAGAAATGAGGAAATAGATGTATTTCCTCTTTTTTCTTTCCTCCTTTCCCCCAAAATAACTCAGAACTTTGTCATGCTCCTTCCTGTAGCCAGTGCACAGCATCCCTCTCCATGGATCAACCCACTCCCATCATCCAAGGGTGCAAACTATTAACAAATGGTGGCTATCTCCATCTAAAAAATGGATTTCTCTTCCTTGGAAAAGCCCAATCTTCCCCCAGGAAGGGGTTTAGGTTTTGAAGGGCTTGTTCTGTGTTATACCAAGGGTTGGTGTCCCTTTCAGCTGCTCTGCAAGGAGCACTGAGCCTCCTGCTCTGCACAGACCAGCTCCCCCTGCATCCCCCTTCCTGGTGAGGCAGCTGGAAAACCTGGCCCCATGGCCATACTCACAGCAAACCCACCCCAAAAGGCTCAACTGCATCCCTGTGGCACATCAGGGGCCAGAGGATGAGCTGGTGTGACTGTGTTTTGCTCAGAGTTATGAGGTCACACCAGTGGGTGGGAAAGGTGTGCTCAGCAGTTTGGGATTGGGATTCTGGCACTCTGCCTTTTAGGAGCTGTGGGTGACAGGGAAGCCACAAGGGCTCACTCCCACTGAGATGTGCCACCACGTCCCCATGCAGCACTGCACCCAGGCACGGTGCCATTCCCAGCATCCCTCCAAAATAAACATGGCCAAAGGCTGCCAGCACCCAGCCAAGGGCAGGCACAGCTCACTGCAGCACAACTCCCAAAAGAGATCAGCCAGGTGAATCCCTGCCCAGCCACCCTGTCCAGGGAGGAAACAAGACACAGCAAGCCTTGGGATCTCCTGGGTGGAGTCACCCCTCCAGCCAGGGTGGGGAAAGACTTGCAAAAGCTGATGGGGAGGTCTTTCTGGCTTGGGAGGAAGGATGAAGTCACTCAGAGAAAAGTTAGGATGAAGCAGCTTTCCCAATTGGGGAACAAAGTCCAGCTGTGCCATTTTTTAAAGATCCAATGCCTAGCTGAAAATTTGTAGGAATTATGACCACGAGCATCATGAGGGATTATCCCAGCACTCACTCCTAAGCATGGTGATGGCAGGAGTGATGTGGCACTTCCCCAAAAAACAGCATTTTATAGAGTGTTTATATGGAGTTTCCTGTAATTTGTTATAAAACACACATGGATAATTGAACCAGCTTCTCCCTCTGCAGCCAGACCTGTCTGGGAGGTGGTGACCAAGCTTCATGAGGCATCCACAAAGCAGCTCCCTGACACAGCTGGGAAGATCAGGAAGGAGGCAAATAATTGGGTTAAAAACATCATCCCTGGGTTTCCGGGGAGATGCTCTTCCCCTCGTCTCCTCTGAGCCCCAAATCCAGAAGGAAGAGCTGAAGGCTGGCTCAGATGGAGGACTCGTGAGGGGCACAGCAATGCCTGGAGCCCTGACCCAGGGCTATTTATAGACATTCCTGTGGCCAAAATAAGCACTGTTGGCACGCAGAAGGCATCCCAGCCGCTCATCTGCACCACTCTGCAGCCCCGAGCAGGTCTGAGCACCACAGCTCGTGGGACAGAACCTGCCCAGGGAGAGGCTCACAACAGCCCAACCACGGGCTGAACACGCCTGGGAGAGCCTGGAACAGGAGGGTTTTTGTCCAACAGGAACAGAGACCTGGCTGGCACTGGGAAACACTCACACCTCATCCCCACTGAGGAGGAGGATTTAATTGCTGTTTATCAATCACAAGTTCATTTTTTCTAGCAGTGACACACCCAACCCATGCTGGCACACACGAGAGAGGCTCTTCCTTGCACAATTTAAAAATCTATTAATTGCAGGGGTTCTCAATAAGTGTGAAGCTTTCCAGGCTGATCTGCAGAGCTCCTGTGTTACAAGGGAAGCCAACAAATAATCAGATGTGTCCTGGAAAACCCATTCCCAAACCTAATCGTTCTTGTGGTGGCTTTGAAATCCCTTCAGTAATTCTAAAAACTCATTGGAATACTGAAATACACTCCTGACCTGTTCTGAGCTGGCCACAACCCAAGCGAGTCCACATCTCCCCTCTGTAAATCTGCCCTGCAGATGTTTCATCAGCAGCTTTCCAACATCAATTCCATTTCACTTGTTCTGTTTGGTGTTTGCCTGGCAGGACAAACACGGCAGAAGAACAACAAATACCCTTGGCATTCCTCAGCTCCTTAACTGGGATGGGAGAAGGGAGAGGTGCTTCAAACCCTCATTCTTCCCACCCACAGCACATGGACTGAGATGAGGGGTCTTCCCCAGCTGGAAGAGCTGAGCACCCCCAGGAGCAGTCCTGGAGCTCCAGGGAGCACAAGAAAGGGCAACTGACCTTTTCCCAAGCAATGACAGCTCAGTGCCAAGGGAAGACACAGTGGGAAGGGCCAGGACAGACACCTCAGAACTGTCACTTTCACAGCTGCTCAGGAGGTACAGACATTCAATGGCAAACGGATAAAGAGGAGGCTGAACTCCTGTGCCTGGAAATCTCCTAGTTTTCTGTACCATCCATAATAGCAGGCTGAATGTCATGGCAGGGCCCTAGTCTCTCTCTCTCATATGCTTGTGCAACATAAAGGCCTAAAATTCCAGCTCCAGCAGGACATTTTGGAGGTCACACACAGGATCCGACTCAACACTCCTTAAAAATCAGCACTGGCCTCAGTGCCCAGCTTCCCACTTCATGCATCTTGCCTGGATCTTGGGGCTTTTTCCAGAAAAAAACACACCAGGCACATTCAGAGCTTCAGCACCTGGGAGTATCACAAGTGCCACTGGAGCAGCCTGGAGATGTGCAGAGACAGGAGCCTGACACAGCTGAAGCTGAAACCCACAGCAAAGTTGCTCCTGCTGGAAACACTGAGCTTTGAAACATTCCCAATCCAATGCCAGCAAGATTGTCACCTCCTGGGAGACATACACTTCTCAGCTCACACCCCTCAAGGCTTTTCTGGGGCTTTCCTTCATTATTTCTAAGCAGTAAAGCTTGCAGTAGCCTGGACTCACATGTGGCTCAGACAAGGACAGGATTTTTTCCAGTGGGAATTTTCAGGGAGCATCCTGTTCGTCTGTCACAGCGAGCAGAGCAGGGGCTGGGCACAGAACTGGCTGCAGCAGAACAGGGTCTCTGAGCTAACCAAAGGCAGGTGGGAAGGTCTCATGCTCAGCATGACAGAAAAAACTGATTTTATGGGGAAAAAAACCCAAGTCCTGTAGCAAACACCAGAACCAAGCAAAGTGCTGCTCTCCCAGGGAGCTGCTGCTCCCTCACATGCCAGATATTGCAACTCTGAGTCCCCTCCTACTGCCCACAGCCTGTGCTTAATTCAGTTACACCTCTTGGACCAGTTCACCAGAAGTGGGGAAAGCTGAAATTACTCAACAGCCACCAAGATTGTGCAATCAGAGGCAGAGAGGCTTGGAGACTTTCCTTTAGCTCCTTGGGAAAACCACGGCCAAATTCACCCTCCTAAACAGGCTGCTCTCCCAGCAAAACGCTTTGTGTTAGAGGGAGGAGAACAAATGGAATTTTTTAATTCCCAAAATTTATCACAGCCTTGTCCACCCTCAGCTCCAGAGCTGATTTTGGGTGTTATGGAGGGCAAATATCAGTTTAGGTACCTGCAGAACCAAATCCCCTTGAAATTGTGGATAACAAACCCTGGATCATCAGCAGACCTATGGTGGTGTGAGTGTGACTACCAGAGTGGCTCCTCCACGGCCAGGCAGGGAAGTTTCCTGGTCACTGGGATGAGGCAAGAGGAATTTCTAAAGAGATAAACCTTGAAATACTGAAGCAACACACAGCTGGGATGAGAGCAGAACCACAGCACCACAGGGACAAATTCCTTGGATGCCCACCAAAACACATCTGTGGACTTGTTAAAAGAACTTGAGTGACCCCTGTGTCTTGCCTTCATGGACAACTCAGGAGTTCCATGAGATTGCTGCTACCTTCATCCATAGGCTTTTGGCAGCTGGCAAACCTGGTACACGTGGCAAAGGAACACGCAGGGCCAGCCTCTTAATGAAGTCTCTGCAGCAGCAACAGATGTGGCCTGGAGAGATGTGAGTGAATGAGAGGGAAGACCCTGGCAGAGATAAAACCCCTGTGGTCTTTGAGCCAGAGAGGTGCCTCTCAAAAGGGAGCAGAAGGCAAGAGACTGGCTGTTTTCACATCTGCAGAGCTGCTGCCTCTGTGTCACAGCAGTTGGGCTAAATAAATCCAGCCAGGCAGAGATGAGCACATTCCCTTATGTGATTTGAGTAGGGATGCCCCACTCCAGCACTCCCTGCTCCTCTCCAGGACATGGGGCACTAAGCCATGCCCTAACCAACCCTCTCTTGCTGTGCAGGAGAAGCAGAGGTGTCACAAGGCAGAGCTCAGCCACACAGGAGACTGCAAAGGCATTTCAAAGGTACAAGGCTAAAAATCCAACCTGGAGACAGGCAGCAAAGGCTCAGCATTAACTTGCTGCGAGGGCAGTGGAAACCTTCCCAAAGTCATGCAGAAACAGAGCAGAGCCAGAGCTTTTGGCAAGAACTCCTGCAATGTCAGCAAAAACCACTGCTCCACCTGATTGACATGCACCAAGGATCAGCTGCTCCGGAGTTCACGGCAATGTGTGTCCTTCAAAGCCAGCAGAACGGCCTGAGAACCAGAGAGGAGTCCCAAAATCTGGGATTCTAAGCTGTTTTCTGATTTTACATTCAGCTCCTGTAATCGTCAACAATAACACTGTTTAAGGACTTTGCATTTTCACCACCTAATCCCAGGTAGGAGAGCACTAAACCCCTCCTGAACCCAGGGAATATTCAGGGAAACCCAAGAGAACACAAACCACCAGCTTCATGGACCAGGGAACCTGTGACAGCTCCTGGCTACCAGGAGATGCTTGGCCAAGGACGGACTTGAAGCTGTTGGCATTTCTGATACGTTCAGAGTCCACCTGGGCAGCACCAGGAAGCTGCTCTCATCCCAGTGCCACCACACACAGCAGCATCTCCTAGAAGGAAACAAGCACGTGAGTGAACAAGAGCCTGCATGCTGAGCCATAACATGCCCATCCCTTGCCTTCTGCCTCAATAGAGCGCTAAATCTTCACAAAAAACAAGGGTTAGGCATCAATTTGTGCAGTAATTTGAGCTGCAGCACAGCCCTCTTAGCAGAAGGGGAACTGAGTGGGAAAGGGAAAATAAACAGTCACAAGGCGGAGTAACACTGTCCATGTGTGCAGAAAGCATCACCCTGTGAATTATAGCTCCCAGAGGACAAGTTTTAGATGGGAAATCAAAACCATGCTCCCAATTCCCTTGGAACTGAAGCAGGGACCCAGCTCCCCAGTGCTGAACCTTCCCAGCCTCTCCTGAAGCCACCAAGAGCAGAAACCTCTTGACATCTCTATGGTTGGAGAAGTGTATTTTCTCTAAGGTGTTTTGCCTCTCATGGACAAGTGGAAGTCTGACATCACACCTCCAACCTCACACCTCTGAAATCCACAGCAGAGTTACCACTGATCTCCCCCTCGCACCTAGGAACCACACAGAGAACCCCACAGGTTGGAATTACCCTCTCTAAGCACATTTACCACTTTTCCATCTGTGCTCCATCCCTCATGTCTTTCCAAGAAAATAAGAGAAACAGTCCTGTTCACTGAGGTTTGAGGGATTTGCTCGGAATCAAAGCTTTTTTTTTTTTTTGCTGTGGATTTGTACAGAATTCACTCACTGCTTGTGCTGTGATCCCCCATCCCTAAAATCCAGCAGGACCTGGTAAAAACTGAAATCACAGCCAGGTACAGTCACAGCCCTGAGTGTCAAACCCTTCCCAGGGCTGTGCTGCTGCTCCTCTCCTTCCCCATCCAAGGCTGCCGAGCACAGGGTGCTCTTCCTTGGGCAACTCCATGAAAATACGGGATTGTTTCCTCCTCTTTGGGTCTGCAGCTGAGAAAAGAAAACCCCCACCATCACCACAGACACATCCAAATCCTCCATTCCACACCTGCACCGGTGCTGAACGTGAGGAGTGAGCAACCCACACTGTGAGGAAGCTTTTGGAATTGGAGGCAGGATGCTTGGAAAACTCCTCCAAGCCACATGACAAAATTCCAGTGCTAAGGAGTTATTCAAGACAAAGATGACAGAGAGTAGGATTTCCCAACACAAAGCCACTTGCTCCCTTAACCTAGTACTTTACTCTTGCCACTCACAGGGAAAAAGAGGATCAAGGATTTCAGGCTGAAGTGGGAGAGGTAAGCACTGGGAAAAAATAGCAGCTCCATAGCAATTTCCCTGAGGAAGGAGAACGGTATCCTGGGGGTAAAAAAGCAGGGTGGAATTTCACTGAGGCCTGAGTTAGGTTTCACTGGGATGGTAGAAATTAATCCATCAGCCTAAGCTCCTGAAGTAGGCTCCTAAGCTGCCCTGAGTTTTAATCTGAATAGGAATGAAGAGGCAGGATTAGAAAATCCCAAAATTTTCACTGCTGGACCAGGACAGAAGTTGGCAGTTGTCAGGCAGGCCAAGGTATGTTGGCAGAGCTGGAGCTGAAGAGTCCTCTTCAATCACAATAGTAATTAAAATAAACATCATGTTGATTTTTTAGCATTTCCAAACGTGATCTTCCAAGGATTTTCTGAATGCAAACAAATTATGTCCAACCAATCCTCTGTGGGAAGTTGTATTCCTTATATATACAGAGAAACTGAGGCAGGAGCATTGCAGAGCATTGTGACAGAGCTCGGAGCAGACTGAACATCCACCAATTCCCAGACAGATATAAGATTATCTTTAATTTTTTGAGGAGAAAAAGGCAATAGATCAGAGGTCAGGGTCATCCATGGATGAAAAACGCTGGGAGGAGTTTGCACATCCATCCTACACCCCAGAGGCAGGTCCAGCCATTCCTTTATTAAAAGCACCTGGAATTCACCTGTGCTGGTCTTCATAAAACAAGTTTTCATGGATGGATCTGAGACAGGACACACTGCAGAGCACAGGTAAACTCCTATTCCATAAGGCAGAGGAAACGCAACAACTGGAGAAACAACAGCAAGTCCAGACAGCCTTCCCCCAAAACTTGGGACAAACACAAAGGAAACTCCTCTCGCCTCCTCAAATGGAGCAGGGGTTCTTTTGCAAGGTTGGTTGAAGCTCACAGGTGCACCAAACCAAAACTTCCAGCATATCCTTACAACTCACTCCTTTGGCCTTCCCAAAAATTCCAGCATCCCGTGCCTGTCCCGGTCCCCTCTGTGCCTGCCCATGGATGTTTCCACCACCAGGGTGGGCTTTAAGGAACCCATCTCCCATAAGGAGAAACGAGGGGCAAGGAGAAGGTGAGAGGACACGTGTTCAGAGCCTTGTTTCGAGGGCACAGAGCAGGCCACAGGAATGAACCACACATTCCCCATGTCCATGGGGAGAATGTCCCAGGTTCTGCCCCTCTGTGCCGTGCCCCCCACAGGACATGCCTGGCTGAAGGGAGAAAACCTCTAGAAAGATGGTCTTAGGCTGGACTCCAATTCCTCCTAAATAGAGCCCCAGGAAAAAGGGTCCCCCCAATGCTGTCTTTTCTAAAGGGGAACCCTGGGCAGAAGAATCCCAGTATATCCCAAACAGCTACGACAGAGTCCTGGGGGTGTCCCTGGCAGTGCCCCTTTGGCAGGGTGACTCCACACCCCAGATGTGCCACCCCCACCACCAGAAGAGCTGCGTCCGACCTCACACCCTCAGCACAGCGGGTCTCCAAGGACACCCCCAAAAGTGTCCACCTCTGGCAAAGGGGATACTGGGAGGCCTTGACCCCACACTCCTGCACCAGAGTTCATCAGTGTCCCTGAGATGTATCTTGAGTGTGGGGGTTGTCTGTAGAATTGTCCCCCAGCCCTACACCTCAGGCAGGAGGCCCACAAGGACCCATCCTTCAACCAGGCAGTGCTATGTGTCTGGGGGGTCCCCAGGAGTGTCCCCCAGCCCTGCACCCCTGCAGACACAGCCCCCACAGGCACACCTTGGCAGGAGGGAGTCCCCAAGGCTGTCCTGGAGCTGTCCCCAGGCCCACAGCCCCCCCTCAACCACAGGACAGTAAGGGGTCCCAGAGCTGTCCCCAGCACCAGCTGAGTCCCCATGGATGTCTCCAGGCCCAGAGCACTTGCACTGTGGGGTCCCCAGGGCCATCCCCAGCCCCACAGCCGAGGCGGAGGCAGTGTCCTCCCGGCTGTCCCCATGCCCAGCACAGGGGGTGCCCATCCCCAGGGCTGTCCACAGCACCGCCACCACAGCACCGCACCGGCCTGCACCGCGGAGCCCAGGGCTGTCCTAGGGCTGTCCCCAACACCCACAGCCCCAGGCCGGGGATGTCCCCAGGCCTAGTCCTTTCGGCACCGAGGGTCGGTGTCCGCAGCC
>VWYO01019808.1:218796-267290 GCA_013400275.1 Rhadina sibilatrix | reverse complement strand
CGCGGTGGGGCCGCGCTCCGCCGGGAACTGAGGTCACGGGAAAGGAGGGAGGGACGGAGGGAGGGAGCGAGCGGCGCTGCCCGCCCCGGGCCGGCAACGGGACCGCCCCGCCCGGGATGCGGGACCGGCCCAGCCTGGCCGAGCGGCGCCGAGCCGAGCCGAACGATGCCGAGCCGAGCCGAACGATGCCGAGCCGAGCCGAACGAGGCCGAGCCGAACCGAACGAGGCCGAGCCGAACCGAACAGGGCCGAACGGAGCCGAACCCGGCCCGCCCGAGCCCAATCCGGCCGAGCCCCCGACCGACCAGAGACGAGCGGAGCAGAGCGGCGCCGAANTGGAGCCGAGCGGAGCCGAACACAGCCCGCCCCAGGTGGCGCCCGCCTCCACGGCGGTGGGACCCTCGTGACCCCGCGAGGAGACCGTGAGGGGAGATGGTGCTGGATCCGTCATGAGCCCCTGACAGGAGGTGGCGTTGGAGACAGCTGAGGGCATATGAGTGGATAGTGAGGGGACACGAGGGGCTGTGCCACTGTGGACAGTGAGGGAAGGTGGCATCGGGTCCCTCACAGCCCAGGGCTCATTGAGGGGACATAGGGAAGATGATGTTGAGGACGGTGAGGGCATGTTGGGAGGTGGCACTGGCTCACTCACAGCCCTGGGATTAGTGAGGGGATGTGGGGGGAGATGGCACTGGGGACACTGAGGGGCATGAGGGGAGATGGCTTTGGGACTGACATGGCCCTGACCTCAGTGAGGGGAGATGGCACTTGGGACACCCATGACACAGTGAAGGGACAGAAGAGAAGGTGACATTGGTTTTCTCACAGCAAGGAGGGATGTGAGGGGGATGAGGGCAGATGGTGTTGGTTCCGTCACAGTCCAGAGCTGTTGGGTGGACACACAGTGGGTTTGGGGACATGAGGTGCCCACCAGCCACACAGCCTTCTGAGCCAGGGCCCACTTTGGGATGCTGCCCTCAAAGGAAATAATCAGTGGTGAGGGAAAAATGGGAGATCCATACCCCACCACCTTGGGCTTCAGCAGTGCTTCCTTCAGTTCTGCTCCAGCAGCCTGAAATGGGGGATCCAGCTCTTTGCTGGGGTCCCTGTGCTGGTGGCACCATGGATCCAAGAATGGGATTGTTCCAGCCCAAGCCTCCATTGGTGGGAAAAAGTTCCTGAAAACCTCAAATACAACCCCAACTTGCCATCACAGGACAGAGACAGGAGTTGGTGAAAAGACTTATNAAGGGAAGGGAAGGGAAGGGTGCTTGGGTTAGAACTGAGCCAAACCAAAAAACTCTTTTCCAAAAATCTCAGCTCCCCACCAGCCTCTGGAGAAGCAGAAACATTGCATTTAGGAGGATCCTAGGGATCAGAGCTGATCTTGGCATGTGAGGAAGAAGGTGACTCTCTCCTGCTGAACTGGGCAGGGGGAAATGGAGCCTGAAACACCCAAGCCTGATCCCCACCAAGTCACTGGAGAGACTAAAGTCAGCTGCATGTAAAGCAGCCCAACAGATCCCACACACCAGTTTCTTCTTTCCTGGTGATTTTTACGATTTAGAGCATAAAGTGTAAGGCAAACAAGCTGTACAGCACCAGCAGGTATGTGCAGCCATTTGCATTCCTCCTTGCTCCAGAGGCACCAGGTGCAGCATCTACACCTGTATAATCNGATAAGGGGACATGGTGTTGGTTCCCTCACAGTCCAGAGCTGTTGGGTGGACACACAGTGGGTTTGGGGACATGAGGTGCCCACCAGCCACACAGCCTTCTGAGCCAGGGCCCACTTTGGGATGCTGCCCTCAAAGGAAATAATCAGTGGTGAGGGAAAAATGGGAGATCCATACCCCACCACCTTGGGCTTCAGCAGTGCTTCCTTCAGTTCTGCTCCAGCAACCTGAAATGGGGGATCCAGCTCTTTGCTGGGGTCCCTGTGCTGGTGGCACCATGGATCCAAGAATGGGATTGTTCCAGCCCAAGCCTCCATTGGTGGGAAAAAGTTCCTGAAAACCTCAAATACAACCCCAACTTGCCATCACAGGACAGAGACAGGAGTTGGTGAAAAGACTTATGATAAATTATAAATAAAACCTGAGGCTAAGGTGAAGGGTTGTGACTTGAGGTTGGCCTAGTGCCTGCATTACCTGACCCTGGAAACTGAAAATGGAACTGAAAGTAAAAGCAATTAAAAAGCATGAAAGCCAGCAGCTTCCAGGAGCACATTCCCTGCCATTCCCACCCCTTCCTCCGTAAATAACCCGCTGGCAGGGAAGGAAAGGGCTGGGCAAGGGCTTGGATGGAAAAACCATGCTAGGCNNNNCAAGTCACTGGAGAGACTAAAGTCAGCTGCATGTAAAGCAGCCCAACAGATCCCACACACCAGTTTCTTCTTTCCTGGTGATTTTTACGATTTAGAGCATAAAGTGTAAGGCAAACAAGCTGTACAGCACCAGCAGGTATGTGCAGCCATTTGCATTCCTCCTTGCTCCAGAGGCACCAGGTGCAGCATCTACACCTGTATAATCCCATGGGGGTTGGAGTGAGCTTTGAGGTCCTTTCCAACCCAAACCACTTTGGGATTCTATGGTAGAACAGACTTCCTGGTGTCCTGCTGTTTTCCTGAATGTTTTGAATGCCCCAGGTATTTGGTTTACTTTGAGTAAAATGAGTTGGTTATAATCCCTTAAAGCACCCATCACACAGTTATGGATTTACATGGAAAATTCCCTGCTCCCAACATTGAGACAGCTCCCATTCTCCTTAGAAAAGCTTGGGAGGATCCATCCCGCTCCCACCACGTGCTGGGTTGCTTCCCAACCTCCTCCCAAAAGATTTTGAACTCTGCTCAATATATGCAGCCCGAAGTTGGCATGGAGAACGTGATCCCCAAGGAGAAGAGCCAGTAGGCACTTGTCAGAGATGCAGAGTGGGTCACTGAGGGGAATCACCCCCTGCAGCAAGGTGTGTTATGTGCAAGATACTCCCAAGACACCGTCATGCAGTGCAGTCATAGGGCACCTCAGCAATGCTGCCAGTGATCCAGGTGGAAATTAAAGAGGCATAAGAAACATTTCAGGAATTGCAGTATGGATTCCAGTAGGGAAGAAAAAATAGTATTAGGAAAACCATGAAAGAAACTGCTGGGTTTTAAGGATAAGTCAACAGTGAGCCCTGTGAGCACACCTCCATTTCCACAGGCACAAGTGGTTTGGTATTAAACCCCTTCCCATTTCCATTTGTTAACAAAGAGACTGGGAACCAGACATTGCTTTGACAGTGGCTGTTGGGAGGGATTTCATCACCAATCACTCACATCCTTGTGTCTGACTCAGTGCTTTATTGGCAAGCACAACAGCACCTTGTAATTAGCACATGTCGTTGCTGGAGGTAATTATGTCATAGTGTAGTGGTTACACTTCCGTGGGGGTCCCAACACCCCCAGCGTACCCCCAGGGAATGAGGCAGAGCAGATAATCAATGTAAGGTCACAGTGAATCAAAAGCCAGATGGGCCAGCAGGATTTCCCAAATCCCATTCTGGTGACAAACCTGCCCAAAAAGTGGTGACCTTGGCAAAGCCACACCCGGCACATGCTCAGACATGGGACTGCAGAGGGCTGGGCAGGGGCTGATGGGAGGCACTGTGGAATTCCTGAGCAATGGCTCAGTCCTGTTCCTCCTGCTGACCATTCCTTGAACTATTCTGAGGCAGGAAACTGCAGGAAGGAACACTCACCTTTCTGTGTCCCACTCCTGCTCTTAATGCAGCCGCTGCACCCACGTGACTGCTCAAAAAACCCTCAGCTGTTATTTTTAAATAACTCCAGACCTCTACTCCTAAAGGCCCACAAAAGATAACCAAGAAAAACACTTACTTGGAGTGTACATTTACTGCATGGGGCCTGACCCTCTCTTGGCTGTGTAAAGGCTGCAGATTTCAGGGTGCCAGTGCCCCAGTTCATGGAATCTCAGAATGGTTTGGGTCAGAGGGACCTTAGAGCTCATCCCGTTCCACCCCTGCCATGGGCAGGGACACCTTCCAGTGTCCCAGGCTGCTCCAAGCCCTGTCCAGCCTGGCCTGGGACACTTCCAGGGATCCAGGGGCAGCCACAACCTACCCTTGCTAAGCTTCAGGACATCAGGCCAATTCAGACTGGGACAATCCCAAACACGAACACAACTGTGTCATTAATCTTAATTTTTACATATTACCAAAATAAAACCATCAAGCAGAACAGACAAGGCCCAAGTACTCAAAATCATTTTGAACCAGAGCATTCAATCCTTAAATCATCTCCCAGCAAAAGAAATCACAGCAACCCTTTGGCCAATGTATGATGATGCTGCAGCAGCCCACACATCAAACCTCCCCTTTTCCCACCCTGAGAGCTGAATTCAAAATGCAGTTTTGCATGATAATTAATGACCTCACTTAGCTCTAACAGTGACACCAGCATCATGTGCAGAGCTCTGAACACGTGAGGAGGAAACCACCACCCAGTTGGTCAGTCACTGAATCATAACCCATTGTGTTTGTGTCTCTCTCACCTGGCACCAACACCCACAGCTCTGGTTAGCAGGAATTTAAAATGGCCAAAACCTCAGTGCTGTCTCAAGGAAAAGTGGAAGCTTTTCTGGATCTAAGAAAGAAACAACTCCTCCATGAGAGAACCTTAGGATTAGTGACTGTGCCCCAAGTTTCAGAGGGGGAATATCCTCTGTGCTTCCCTTCTAAAACCAGTTCTACTATGTGACACTAAGAGAATGGGATTTCAAAAAAGCTGTTTCTAACTAAAACTCTCATGAGCTTTCCAGGGCTTTAAATGCCAATTTTTTTTAATATCTCAAGAAATTAGCTTCCAGCTCCAGAAAAATAAACCCATCTGCTAACTGGTCTGGGAATGAGGTATTTAGGTAAGCGACAAGGAGTGTCCCATTCATTTTCCCAGCAGACAATGCCATGGCCAAGTGCTACATCTTATGTTTACTCTGATACTTTTCCAAGTCCTCCAGGAAGGACCCAACAGCCCATCCCCAAAGAAAGGGAATACAGGAATTTCTCAAGTCTGTTCTCAGGCTCTCGCAACTGAAATAATTTCTACTCATAATGTTCAAAATGGCAGCATTTATGTTACAGAAAATCCATTTTTTGGGAGGGAGAAAAAAAGCAGTGAAGGACTTGAGTGCACAGCTGCCAACCTCAGAAATACAGACAGATCAACCAAGCAACATTATGATAAAGTGTTTATTCATTTTTTTAAATATCAAATTTTTTACACATAATTTGTTGATAAACAGTCCCCCAATATTAAAAAAAAAAAAATCAAAAAAAGAATCAAGTGTGTATTTGGGCAGAACCACATCCCATTGATGACACACCCACTCCTCTCTTCAGCCGCCTGTGAGGCCGCAGTGTGTTCAGCCCACAAGAGTCAATGACACAAAACACAACCAGCTTTAGGATTCCTGAGTATTGATTCCCTCAAGTTCCCTCAGTGAGTCTGTAAAACTCTGAAGCATCAGTCAAAGTGTGACCCAAACCACTGTGCTTGCTCTGGATCACGGACTAAGCCTCATCTACACAGTGCAGGAAGAGATCTCTTGAGCGCTTCAGAGGGGAATGATGGACATGAAACCGACCCCGTTTCCCAAGCTGACTTCCGAGAGAGGCAGGCAGAAATACCTCTGGATTTCTCCTCTTTGAATTTCTGTTAAGAGTTCTGGGGAGCTGTTTGGCAGGAATTCCAAGTCTGGTGTAGAAACCTCTAGGAACTGCTCCTCCTTTTGTTCGTCAATGGCATAGTTTGACAGAAAACTGATCTGAAGTTGAGCATTCAGCAAGTACACTTAAATATTGCTACTTTTGAGAAGAGGAGATGGCAAGAGGGAGAGACAGAAGAGTAGAACACGGAGGACGTACAAGGTTAACAGTCCTGGAGACCGAGTATCTACAGAGAAAGTTAAACAAACACAGCAAGGAGGCAGAGATTGTCACGGTAACAGCATAGCTCAGCTCTGTCCTGCAGCAGGTAAACATGCCAGGGACAGTCACCAGGAATACTCCCTCCTCTTGTCAGAATTACCCATGCCCAGAAACTTCCAGATGTTGGGATTCCACTAAATGTCACCTCTGTGTTCACCTGTGGCCTTGTGTACACAAACACGCAGTCATCACCAAGAGGCCAAGTGAATTCCTTCAGTATTTTTAAGGAAAAAAGTCATCTCAGAAACCAGGAGTGGCTCCAGGGCACACCCAAAAAGAAACTCCACAGACCCAAATGGGTCCCCACAGGTGCTGGCAGCTTTACAAAGCAGCTTCCCAGCACTGCTTTACTCTCCAGAGCTGGACTTCCACGGTGAAATCCCTTTGTTAAGTGTTAGGTGATGTGACATTAGGACACTGCAGCAGTGGTTAATGAGGAGGGGGAAGAGAAAAGAACAAAGTACCTGATTTTAGGCCAGAATACCCGGCTCCCTGGAAACCTGAACAGCTGCTGGTGGTACCTTTATCCTCCACTGTAGCCAATAAGTCATAGCACTCTGCCATCCCTCCTTTCCTATAAATACTCCCACTCTGTGGCCATGTCAGCACAGGGACCAGTGAAGGGACTGCCAGGGGCTGAACAGAGGATGTGCGTGTGCATGCAGCAGAGAGGACACACGTTGAAACAAAGACAACTTTTAGACAGCGTTTGCTAAACACACATTCTATTACATTTTATTTTAACCTTAAATACTCACCACTTCCCCAATTTTATACTAAATCTTGCTCCTAAAAAAATTATTCACTAATTTAGCAGCACGTAGCCATTCACTCAAAGCAAGGCTTGGAAATGAGATTTAAATCACCAGGCTTGGACCTGCTTGATAAAGGAGTTTTAGAAATATTTATCAGCTGGGGGTCAGCGTTTGTTTCTAGCAGTTTGGAGAGAGTTACCCATGGAATTCTAGCACTATGAATAAATGCTTCCATACAGCTTTGGCAGAAGGGTGGGATTCAAAACTTGTATTTGACAAGGAATAAAAGTGAGCATTGAAGCAGACTGGCCGATGCTCTAAAGCTTTTATAGCATAAATTCTGTATGCGCAGCCTAAGTCAGCATGGCCGTGAGAGCAGAGCCTGTCACCAGCTTGGTGCAGAGCAGCACCACTTGGGCCAGGTGAGCAATGGCTTCTAAAACAGAGAGAGTGATACAAGGGGCTAACACTGAGTGGCCAACACTGAGTAGCCAACACCTGCTGCTCCAAGCAGCTGGCAGTAGATCCACCTGCAGGTGAAGGCTGCAGGTTCAGCTCTCCCGCATCCAAGACAACCAACCTGCCCCTGGCTGCCGTGTCACTTTGCTCCCAGGGCCACCTCACCAAGCCCTGCAGTGCCAATCAGGGGCAGATTCAGCCGTCTGAAGTCGCTCTGGATCTGGGAGCCTCATTGCTGCTGCTCCTGATGGTGAACCAGATGCAGACAGGAATGGGTCTGATAGATCCTATTTCCTAAGGCTTTTAGAGAGACCTGCTGATAGTGTACTCCTGTACCAGCTCAAGCGTTGCTCTTCACAGAGGGGCTTCCACTGATTTGAGGTGCTCATTGCAAGGAGAGTATTAAACCAAACCTTCAGCAGGGGTAACTCTACCACCTGCCTGATGAAGATGAGAAAGCTGCAGTCTGGCCTCAGGAACTCATTTTGAACAGAGCCTTAAGCAAATCACTGGATGCTGCCCCAGACAGCCAAGCACTGCTTTCCACATGGAGCAGTGCCTGCTGCTGGCATCACAAGCAGAGGGATATAAGCCAAACCTGTCTGGGAGCTCCAGGTCAGGATGGTACCATCCCAGCTCATGGAGAAGCTCCATTTGACAGCAGAATGCCTAAAAGCCCTTTATTACTTCAGAGGATCTCCTGGCTGTCCAAATGTCTGAGGCAAATCTGACACCAGCACTCCATGACAGTGCAAACTCCTGTGAGTTTGACAGATGAAACCAAATCTGTGTTGTTTTTAAATGCCACCTGCATAAAAACAGCCCAGCACACAGACAGGAGACCTGCTAAAGCAACAGGGAACACAAACACCAGGACACAGGCCTGAGACAACCACACCACCACATGGAAGCCATGAACAAAAATGTGTCTGGTGCTGCTGTGCCATCGCTCCAGGTTTAGCTCAACATGTCAAGTTCAAGACAAACACCTTACACAAAGCCACTTCTGAGATTGGCAAGTGGGACTAAATCAAAGCTCCTACTCATAATTTGGTTTCAGCCATGCTTTCCTTTCCCTTCCCCATCCCTGACAAAGTTTTGGGGCTTTGCAGAGCATCACAAAGGAGTTCTTTCCCCTCAAAGAAGCATCTGGAAAGTGCTTCCTACAGCACAGCCTCAGTGAGGCCCCACCACTCAGGTGAGTCACCAGTTATCCCAGAAGGCTACGATGGTTGTAACACAGAAGCCACATCAGTGCATTTGTTCCACGAACCCTGCTGGGGAGCCCTTGCTCTTGAGGAGGTGAAAGATCAGCAGCCATGGCATTCCACAGCCAAGATCAACCCCAGACATCCAGACAAACCACAGCAAAGCAGATTCTTCCTTCTTCCAGTCACAGCCCTGCTCAGAGCCACTGAGATGAAGTTCATTCCTCCCCGGGCACAGGGAGATTTAGAGCCATAACCCACAGTAGGTTTGTTAAACAAATTCATCATTAAGGTTTAGCCTTAAACTGGTTGAGCTTGTTCATTCTGCATGAAGAAAAACATGATGTGGGCAAGGCTAGAAAAAAACGTCTATACTCCTTTTCCCTCCCCCCACCATCCCTACAGTTAATACCAGCACATCTCCAAATAAGTTAAAACGTATCTTGTAAGTTTTGGTAGCACCAAATTCTATCCCTTCCCTTTTTCTATCCCCATGTTGTAAACTGGAACACACTGGCCCAAAAGCATCACAGAATATTCTGAGTTGGAAGGGACACACAATAATAATTGATTCCAACTCTAAATCAAAGCAGAAAAGGGTTTGGCAAAAATAAGCATCAGCCTTCCCTGTGCACACATGAAACCCCCTTGCTCCTCTGGCAAAGCCTTACACATCCATGAGCATCTACACACCTTCAGTAGCTGCCAGAATAATTTCAACAGCTGGATATTAGGTTCCAAGGAGCTGTAACAAATCCAGAGTCCACACTGGACTCAGTGTGCACCTCTCCTCCTGCGCAAGTGTGGCCAATTCCCATCACAATCTGCTTTGTGCCAGACAGGGCAGTGAGCACAGTGGCTGCTGCTTTTCATTTGTAGCATTGGAGGTTATTCTAAAATTGTACATTTAAATAAAACCACTAGTTTTAATCCAGTACGCATGATTAAAAGCTATTCTGTCCACACAATGCAAGGAAGTTTTCTTTCCTTTCAAAGCCCAAATCTAACAAGTGAAACAGAAGCGATGTGTTACTTTGGCTGCAAATAATTAAAAAAATCTGGCTCAACATTCTGCTCGTCCATTGTGGTGTGTAACTGAGATACTCCTGTAGAAGAAAAGATCCCCCAGTCAGCTCCCTCTTCCACAGTTACGTGGGAACAACAATGCTCTTGGCTAGCAAAATGAGAAGGGCGAGATCTGCGTTTCCACCTGCTTGTTCCAAGGCCTGGAGAGCTTCCTGTGGGGTAAAACCAGCACCAAGGATCCGGTCGATATCAGCCACAGGGAAAGCAGAGGGTGGAGAAGCCCCTGTGGTCAGTCTGGTGTAGGCAGCTGGGGGGCTCAGCGGTGGTTCCTCACTCCCACCCACCAGCCAAGGACCTTCAGGAGCAGCACGGTCACTTCTCCCAGGTGCTCCTGTGAACAGGCTCTGAGAATCCTGGGGTGCTCCTCCACCTGAAGCAGGTGTGGAGGAAACAGGTGTGCTTTGCTCCAAAGCTGGACTAGGTGGACTCTGAGAACCTCCTGCCAAAACCTCCCTCTGCTCTGGGCTCTCCTGCTGGCCAGGGGTGGCTGCAGAACTGACCACGACCACATTGCTCTTACCTGAACCCTTCTGCCTCTCTAAAAAACCTCCCCTGAGCACGGGCTGCCCAGGACTGATGGGCCCGCTGCTGACGTGCTCTCTGCCAGGATCACAAGGCTGGCTCCCCTCTGCTCCTCCACCCTCAGACCTTGCCTCAGCAAAGGAACAGCTCTGTTCCTGGCTGGCTGGATCCGAGCCTTTCCGCTCACCGTCAGGAGGTCCCTTCTGCTGCACTGCTGGCTCTCTGTGAACCATTTCCAGCTGTGAGACTTCTTCTGAGGCAAGGATCTTACATTCTCCTTTCCGACTGACAACCAAGAGTTTGTGAAGCTCTTTCAAGGCTGATGCTAGAGGGAAACATGGCTCTTCTGAAGGTCTTCCTGGATCCGTGCCCAGCTGTTGGGTGCTGGAGGGGGAGGAGCTGTCTGCTGCCAAATTAGCCAATTCATGACACTTTGCAGGAATTTCACTAGTACTTTTAGACTGCAGGACATCACTAGTGGAAAATGGATCACTCAAGGAGGACGGAGACTTCAGCAACTCCACCTCCATGGAGAAGGCCTCTGAGTTCAGGTTGGATACATGACTGTTCTCAGTCTGCTGCTTCTGCTGCCTTGCTGAGCTCTGCACTTCAGCTGCAGCCTGCTCCACTGCATCTGTTTCCATGGAGACTTCCATGTGCACATGGCTACAGGAGGCTGACAGTTGGATACTCCCTTTCACACAGGAAAGACCTGTTCTCTCTAGTCCATCTCTCATTTCCATGGGAGGATTTTCTTGCTGTTTGGCTTCTGCCACAGCAGGTTTCTCAACCCTACCAACACAGCAAGGAGGTTCTGGGTCAGTTGTCTCAGTTTGCTCCTCAAGATGTTCCTTTTCTGGCTCTTTGCACATCTGATGGTCTATGGGAAGCTCATGTTTTTGGTCCTGCTCTGGAGACAGACAGACATCTTTATCCTGCCTGTGCTCGGCAGCAGTGTTAGCCAAATTGACTTCTGCCGCTTCCACAGGATGTTCCTGACCATGACCTTTAGCATTACATTCCTTTAAAATGTCAGCACTAAATGTTTCTTTGAGTGTCTTCTGTGAAAGGCAAGCTGGACTGGAGCAGGTTCCATCTCCAGTGTGCGGAGAAGGGTCATTATTTGCCAAGGAAGAGCTATTGGAACGATGCTGTAATACCAGAGGATGTTCTTTTTCTGGGGTTATCTGGTGTTCAGGTGAAGAGTCAGAAGTCTTGACGGCTCTAGGATCAATGGGCTCTGCGAGGCTGGATTCAGATGAGCAAATTGAAGCAGGGGCAGAGACAGAACGATCAAGTAATTGATTTGTGGGATTACAGATCTTGGAATTTAGTCCTGAAGACTGGACTGGATTTTGAAACCCATCAGAAGCTGGTAATGAGGGCATTTCCAGTGAGGTAGTTTCTTTGTCACTATTCTCTATGGAAGACAGAAGGAAAGGAGCAGTCAGGACACAGCAGAAGCACCACTCACACGTGGCAGCACAAACCGAACGGGTGGCTCTAAATACCTGGTCTGTGGCCCACTCCAGCTGCAGCAAACACACACTACATGCATCAAGGCTTCCGACGTTCTGTTTGGATTAGGAAACAAACACACCAAACTCGTGTTAGCATCCAGAGCACACACCATGCATGGTTACAGTCCCGCACTGCTCCCCTCCTGACTGCCGGGCACAACGGCATGGAGCCTGCAGGAGCTCCTGCCTCCCAGAATGAGTCTGCCTGGCAAATTTGGTACATCAAGGCAAGAGTAACTCTGCCAGAGTACAATTTAAAGGCTCTTCTGTACTGTCTATGCTAGAGAGCAGTCTGTGAGTGATACTAGACACTTGGTAAACTCTACACAGTATAACAGGTGTGTCTAGTGCTGTACTTGTCTGTTCTCCCTTTGGCTGAAGATACTCAAGAGACACATTTCAGGGATATGGGAACTGAAATGGCAGCATAGTTCCTAGGTTGTGCTCCCAGCAGTGCCATCAGACCCAAGAAAAGGTGTCCAAACACCAGCTGGCTGCAAAAGGGAAGTGTACAGATTGTAGGGGGAAAGAAATCCCCCAAAAGAACAAGGCTGGGAAGAGCAAAGCAAAGGAGAAGCAGCTGTAAGTGAAGGCCAGCTTGCTGCTCCCTTGTCCTCACAGAGAGCAGATGAACTGCAGATCTCTGTCAGAAGCACCAAACACTGGCTGTGGTTATCAGGGGAGATTAAGTGACTTTATCTTGCTGACAGTCTGATCTCGCTGATGTATCAGCGCTCTTGCGCTCGTTAAATCACTCACACGACCTTTGCAGGAGCACCTGTCCTGACACCACAGCCTTGTCTGCCCAGCATCACACACCAGGCTCTGTGCTCTGTGATTTGCTGCCCTTTCCCTTCCCAAACTCAGTGGTCTCAAACATACACCACTGTCTTCCTAGAGTCTCTTTTTACAGGAGTACTGAGGCACAGCTTGCCAAGCCTACACCTCCAGCCACAATTCCCTTTAAATTCCACAACATGACAGAAATCTGCCTTTCTGTCCTCAGCCTTGTTCTTTTTATTCTCTGTTAACTAAAACCAGTGCAGTACCTGCTGTGACACCACCCCACTGCTCATCTTTCCTAAGGGTGGCAAAGAGCTTTGTGACAGAGGATATGGATGAAAACCAGAGGGACGTGATTTCTATGTGGAATTATTACATTCATGCTCTCTACTCCCAAACCAGCCCTTCAGGGAGGAAGCAGAACTGTCTTTTGACCTGCTGGGTCATTAATAAGGGTCTGATCAGCCACATCAGGGATTTGCATTTAGGTAGCAGGAGGAGCTTTTCCACCAAGCACTCCTCAGTGTCGTCCTTCTCCTGGGGTAGCCACAGGAGCTGAGTCCCACCCCCACCAGGGATACTGAACCAGCTAAAACCTGGAACAAACTCTCTTCCACAAAGTGCACCATCAGGGATAAATTCTTCTCTGTACCAGCTACAGCCTGAGTTGTTTGTGGTGACAGTGACTTGGACTGAAGCTGCCTGGATGAAAAGGTATTTGTGGGATGAACTGCCTGGCTACACCTTCTCCTCAGCAAAACAGCTCCAGTTTTGCTGCCAGGTTTGCACATCCTCCATGATCACAGAGTTCCCCAGCGGTGGGAAATTGGCACAAAAGAGCATCAAGCCCTCAGAGGTAAATAAGGACGTGGAGGTCCTGAATCTCAGGGAACCCCACCAGGACTCTACCACAACCTCAGCATCCCCCCATAGGTGCTGAACCACCAGCAAGGCAGCTGACAAAAATCATGAGGCTCCCCTAAAGTGGGCTTCAGGGGATTAAATAAAGCTCAAGAATAATCCAGGTGCATTCAAAACAACCACTTTAATAGCATCCGGGGCAGGCAGCCATTTGTGTTGTACCATCTCCTGGAAGCCAGCAAGAATTCCTGCTGTTATAAAAGAACACACTTTCTTTTGCTGTGGGGAGCTGAGCTTCTTTGGAGCTGCATCACATTCTCTTTCTGGCCTTCTTCCGTTTTCTGTTTTTTCCTCTCTTGGTTTTCTTGGTACCACCTAGCAGCAGCTCAAGTTTTGGAAGAGAGAAAGAGGGAATGTGCTGACATTTTAAGATATAGCCAACAAAAGCCAATGGGCCAGAGGCTAATACTGTGTCTAGGACTGCCAGGACTGTCACAGTCAATCTGAACAAGAGCCACTTTAGTTCTGTGCCTTGGTGTTCTATGAGCATTAAGTGAACACACAAAATGGATTTCCTATTCCCATAAATCTTTCACATTCCTCTAGGGCTCAGCATCAGCAGAAAGTGTCTGAGTGCTGGACGCTTGCCTCATGGTACTTAGAAGCATATGTGGTACATAAGCAGCTTGGATTTAAGTAATTTCAGGCACTTTTCTGTTTAAAAAACTTGTCTAAAATGCTTTTATTGTAAAGATTCATAGTTTGGGCTGAGGTTTGCTTGTTATTTAGTTCTCTTGCAACAGAGAACTAAATCCAACCAACTATAATGTCTGCAAAGCCTCATCCAAAGTGGAAATATATTCCAAAAGCTCGTCCAGGCTCCAGGTTTTAACAGGAAAAACACCTGCCAGGCTGTGGGAACAGAAAAGAGCCCAAGCTCCTGAGCCTGACCTTTAGTGACATCAAACCTGATCACAAGGTCAAACCCATGTTTGCATTTCTCTCTACTGGCTGCAACTTCAGTTAATAAACATTCAAATTTGGCTAGAAAAGTCACACATTTCAACTATTTCTTACTGATTCATTAAAGCCAAACCCTCCTTCTGAGGTTTTTTACATTGCTAGAAAATTTATATTCTTAGGATGGAAGAAAATTGGCCAAAGGGAGCAATAAGAGCAATTCTGTGCTCCCCTTAATGTTATCAACTTCATTATTTTTAACTAACAGCTTACTCTTCGGGTTGTCAAACAATAACTGCAAAGTGTTAGAGAAAAATTCCAGTGCATTTCAACCCTCTCTCCCTCTCTCTCTCTATATATATGGATAGATATAGATATAGATATATACAGTCAAATACATACAAATTTTAGTATCTAATAAATATATATACAATATACGGTTCAATTTTTTTTCTCATTTCAATTTTAAATATGGGCACACTAGAGTCTTAAAAAATTAGCATGAAAAATGTTGAAATCAACTTGATCAACTTAAACATGACCCAGCAAAGAGTTCTACGTGTGTGTAGGAAGCAGAATTTACTGTGTTCTTTCAGAGGAAAAATGAGCAGTAAAACTCAAAGGTCTCTAGAGAACTCTTGGATATAAAATGTTATCTTTAAAAGTTTTGGAAAAGGCTTAAGGAATACACCCTGAGGTATTCACAGCTTCTCTGGAAGAGCATGGAAAAAATAACCATTTCCCCTTCATCTAAAAACTGAATTAAGGGAGGAGTTGAACAGAAAATTTGAGTTTCAGATTGGTTTTGGCTCATAACTCAGCTTTCAGCTATTTTAGCTGAAAATAAAATCATTTCACTAAATTTTGCAGCCACCAAAACTCTGTGTAGCCATTGTATCTGTGCAGTGTTTGGATTCCAGGGATACTGGGAACGAAACTGCAGGAGGGTGAAAGTTCCTTTGCAGGTCATGTTTAAGGCTGAGGATGTGAATTCAGCTTTTGAACCTTAGAGGAACTGCAAGGGGGCAATTCCCACTCCAAGGGCACGAGCACCATTCCAGGGGAAAATGCTGAAATAGTGCGAATTCTAAAAATTGTCATGAACCTTTGTCACCGCTACAGCTGCTCTATTTTTACATGGTGCAGCCAATAAGAGCAGTGTTTTGGGAGCCTCCCCAAAGCTGTGCTCACAGGAGCCTGCAGCAGCACTGCAGCTGAGCCACGTCCCTGCTGGGCACTACAATGTGATTCTGGCCACAGACAACCATTAACCTCCACACCTGGGAAGCCAAGAAACCAGAGCGGGTGGGGAGAGCACAAATTAAACAGCAAACAGCCCCAAGTGCCTTTGTGCAGGTTTTGCAGCCCAGAAAGGAAGAGAGAAGTGCGGTCAGAGGCCACAAAAAAGAATAAAGCCCCTTCTCTCCACCCTTTACTGGCTGATGCTGCTCCCAGGAGCTGGAAGGGGAACGGCTCGCAAACATCCTGACATGCAGCAAAAAAAAAAAACCAACAAAAAAACCCCCCAAAAAACAAACCAAACCAAACCAAACCAAACAGCATGGATTATGGATTCCTATTTCAAGTGGGTTCCTGCTGGTACCTGCTTCCTCTACGGATTTCTGTATTGCCTCTGCAAGCTCCTGGTCGGCGATGTCCTCGGGCCGCACGTCGTCGCGCCCCGCGCCGTAGGCCAGCCGCGCGCACTCGGGCAGCTCGCCCTCGGGCAGGAACGAGGTCTGCGAGCCCGTGGTGCCGATCACCAGCACGTTCTTCTTGAGGTCAATGGAGCACTGCAAAAGAGCATCCAGACGTCAGGGGCCTGCAGAGAGCCAGGCGGCTCCCAGGGGAAAAGGGAGACACGAGGTCAGGCAATCCATCTTCAAGGGCGACGGCTCGCAGCAGGCAAGGGCGGGCCAGGAGTATCAGCTCTAACCAAACGTCCCTGACTGACTCAATTTGGGATAAGTCATTCAGTTGGAAAGCTCTGAGCATCTTTGATCAGAGCAAAAAGCCCCAGGCAGCAGCCAGACGCCTTAGAGCTGTCTATGATGGATGTGGTGTATGTGCTTCCAGGCTGCCAGATAATCCACCATCAACTCTCCCCAGGAAAATCCCCAGGAGTTCACATGCAAGGCATTTATGTTGCACTTCTCACTAAACCTGCAAGAACCAGGTAACTGTTTCAAAAGTAGTTCTGTTACCTGATGCCTCTTAAGCATATCCAGTCCTAGGAGCATGTCCATGGGCTGCTCTTCAAGGATTGAGAAGGAGCACGCCAGGAAATCCCCTTCGATCTGCACCTGAGCTGAAACACAAGGGAGAGAAGTTCCCACTACAGCACAACAAATCTGCTTTCTGCTCTTCCACCTACAGGGAAAGGTCTGGGTGAATCTGAAACTAGCACTCCGATGCAATGTCTTGGTCACAGAAAGTCTGACCCTGTGCAAGCCCCAGGGCTGCCAGTCTTGCCATGGTCCCAGAGTAATTATTTTAAAAGCTGATGTGCCTAAGAACCTTGAGTTCTGCTTCTCTGGCCCTCCAAGCTTGAGGGGCTGCAAACAGTTTATTAAAGCACAAGTCTCAGCACCAGAAACAGCAAACAGAATTGATTTCTCAGTAGTAAAGACAATGTCCTCCATCCAGAAAAGCTGCACAAGAGCACAGAGAGGCCTCTCTTTCCAAAGGAACAGCAAACACTGCACTGTGCTGGAACCCTCCCTGAGTAGCTCACCCTGCCCAGCAGTCCCACCTGAAACAGGGAACATTGTGGTGTTCCACGTTCACCTTGGGTTTTGCCCCTAGAGAACACGTCCTCTACGTGTGCAGGGGCTGGGACTCCCTCACCTCAAAGTGTTACAGTAATGCCAGTAAAATACAGCATTATATGAGACAGAAAACAGTTCTGTGCCCAAAACAAATAAACACATTGCAGATGCACTTTGATTTTACTCTGCAGGAGCTCCTAACAATTACATCACCAATCCTCAGCACCAAGACTGCAGGAAATGCAGTCAAACCCCTGCTAAAGCTGCCCCAGAAATGCCAGTACTTACCTAAGTGCACTCTGCCAATGATTTTCTGTGTCCCAACACCCTTAGCAATGCCAGCCCACCGCCGATCCACCAGCCTCATGATGTTGCACCTTTCAGCACAGGCTTGGCTCATGATGGTCATCTGGGCACCTACCAGCAACAGAGTTTGTGTTAAACCCTGACGACTCAGCACAAACTTATATCTTCTCCTGGAAGAGCTTAAGATCTGGCACTCAGTGGCTGGGAAACCACCTCACCTGCCACAGGGCATAAAGGCTTCCTGTGCATCCCACTGTGCTGACCTGGCTGCCCACACGCAGGTCAGCACTGACCATTACTGTAGGGATGGAACAACTCCAAGAACCTCCCCTTGTGTAGGATGTGGATGGGAACCACCACATTAAAGGCGTGTGAAATCCCCCTGTCTGCAAAATGAGACAAGACACACACACGTGGCAGCGACCTTCCAGGTATGGAAGTCCCAGAAACTCTCCCAGGAGCCCTAATCCAGGATGTTCCCACCCTGCTTCTCCCAACAGTCTGCTCTGTTCAGGGTTCAGTAAAGTGCTCCAAAATCTTGTGCTTTATTGCAAGATGTTTTTTGGGAAAAACTACTGGAATGTTTACTGTTTCCCTCAGTGATGGAGAGTGTGGAGAAAGCACCTGAGTCCACAAAGGCTTTCACGGGGTGTCCATTGACTTTGCAGTTGATGTAGAGCATCACCACCTGCCCAAAGCTCTCGGGTGCCTCTTCCATTGCTATTGTCATGTTCTCTTCAATGTTTTGTTGCCTGAATTTTGTGGACAAGAGAGAGAAAAAAATTCTGTCAACCACACCTTGTAATATCCCTCTGACTCAGAGAAATCCCACCTGCTGCTGACCCTTACAAACACACATTTAAACCACAGCAAAGGCTGCTTCCTTAGTGAAACACAGACCTGGGAGCTGAAGATTGCTAGGAATGATCTCAGCTTAGTCCAGAGACACTGGGTTACTTCCTAGCAGCCACTGCCCCTTCCAACCCCTGCCAAACTCACACCTCAGCTCCTGAGAGCCTTGTGTTGCCAACAGGAACCTGCCATCCATGTTAACCTGGAGAACTCAGAGCAAAAAACCTGTGGATTCATTAGTCACGCCAATTGTACACTGAAACGTTGCCAATAGCTACATCACTGGAATCCCACACAGCAGCTGAACATTAAAATCCTCTGGTTTCCCTGGTATCTTTCCTTTTCCAGGCATACGAAAGGAAGGAGGTGAGCAAAATGGCAAAGAACACCACCATGAGCAGCAGCCCTTGGTGCATATTTAAGCCAACAGAAAAATGCTCTTCAAGAAATCCCTCATAGCCCCAGGATGATCTTGGACGTGATGGGCATCCATAGTGACTGCATCCAAAATAGCTTTATCTCCTCCAAAAAGGGGAAAAAGGCTTTGACTCTGATGCCATTTCATTCTTCACTGAGTGGGGTGTGAAATCTGGGGACAGCTCAGCCCAAACAGCTGCAGAACCTTGGGCACATCCCCTTTTATCTGCCCCTCATCTAAGGAAGAAAGGAACCATTCCTGTTCTTCTGAGCAACACAAATGTCTATGTTCTGCATTGCTGAGTGTTTATCTGGCACCATCACCTTGTCAGTTGTAATGTGAGACCACTCCTAGCACCAGTGAACTCTGGTTCTGACCTACAACGGGTCTGTACCAGACAGACACTTTGTTATCAGGGGAAAACCACCAGCGACAAACCGACTCAGGATTTACCACTCAGCTGAAGAAATCAGCCCAGCACAATTACACATCTGGAAGGCAGCAAGAGGGAGTGAGCTGATGAGCAGGATGCACTTCTTCAGAACTTCTCATCAGTGAATCAGCCAGACACAGAATAACTAGCAGGGTGCAAAA
This sequence comes from Rhadina sibilatrix, assembly GCA_013400275.1. Classification (NCBI taxonomy): domain Eukaryota; kingdom Metazoa; phylum Chordata; class Aves; order Passeriformes; family Phylloscopidae; genus Rhadina; species Rhadina sibilatrix. The sequence continues at coordinate 248,210 of VWYO01019808.1, read as the reverse complement.
CCAAATCTCGAGGGCAGCTGGGAGAAACAACGCTGTGTTGCACCAGCCCAGCTCCTGGGTTCAAACCACGCCCCAGGCACCAGACCCACACCTCTCAAGAGGAAATGTGCTTTCCACAAGTGCTCCAGTCTCAAGAGTGGATTAGCTCAGGCAGCTCCAACAGCTCCAAGACATCACACACACAGACAACAGCGCTGTCACCCCATATCACACAATCCCAGAATGGTTTGGGTTGGGAGAAATCTTAAAGTCCATCCAGTGTCAGCCCCTGCCATGGGCAGGGACACCTTCTACTATCCCAGGTTGCTCCAAGCCTTGTCCAATCCTGAACACTTCCAGGGATGGGGCAGCCACAGCTTCTCTGGGCAAGCTGTGCCAGGGCCTCAGCACCCTCACAGGGAACAACACTCTGTGATCTCAGCTGGACACATCTCAAGCATGGGATGCACCTCCATGCACCCAAATCCCAACCTTCCCACGTGCAAAGGGGCCCAGAGCATCGCCCTGCAAACAAACTCCTCGATACAAGCAATGTGTTTAGCTTCTGCCTTAGACTCTGAGGAAAGGACACCATGGATGGAAGCACACAGCATTTTTTTCTCCCTGGAAAGGACCCCAAAACCTACAAGCCATTTTGGTTTGTTACCTTATGTCTTCTTCTATCTTGGCCTGTGCCTCGAGATCAAAGGGGTCAGCGGAATAGAGCCGGATCCTCTCCTGCTCACGCCGGGCTCGGTCCTGCTGTTGCTCCAGCAACACCCTGGTGAATTTCTCTGTGGGAACAAGGAGATAAAGAAATGCTTTTTACTGGAAATTACTCTTGCAAATCAAATTCTGGCACAGCAAACGCTTCTTTTGATGCCAGCTGAGGAAAAGACTCAGCAGCTCACAGAAAAAAGCCTCCTCTGAGGGCAGCGTGGATGGACCTCAGAGGATCAGTGGCAAACTTGGGAACCTGCCGAGATGAAAAGCAACTGGACAGAGCTCGCTCTCACTACCCAAACACTGCACAATCAAACTCCATTTCCTGGCACATACATTTTTATAGGGAAAAAAATTAAAAAAAAACACACGAAGGCTAACAACAAAGCTTCCTTCAAACCCAAGGAACGTGGCAAAACCAGAGATTATAATCCCTAAAGATGAATGCCTGCCACTGGAACCAGGAGGTGTTAGCCAGGTCTAAATGCACATTTTAAGACCACAGTTTTTAGATTCCCATTTTCCAGATGGCCTCTGGCCATTTTGTGCTGCTTGAATGGGATCATGTACGTCCCCAAAAGGACTTGGCAGCCTGTGCAGGTCTGCACACAAGGAAGGTTTGGGTTTGCTTCCAGAGATGCCGTTCCCAGGAGGCAGCTCTGGCTCCAAGGCTGTTATGTGCTCAGGGAGGCGTTGGGTATATTTGACTGCTGGATTTTTGAAATCAGGCCTCTGTACAGCAGGTGTCTTCATTCAGCACAGCCACGGGGCATGGATCTATGCAGATATTTGGGAATCCAAGCTGGAGCTGAGCTGGATCCCTGCCCAAACACTGCCAGTAGCAGCAGTGCAGCACGACAAGGGCAAAACCAGCCCAAAGCACTTCCTCCTGACAGCCCAATGCGGCAATTTGGGACTGAAAATGCACACCTGGGTCAAAGCTTGACGAGCACAGAGCAGGCAGAACAGCAGAGGAGCCAGTTCTGGGTGTCCTGGGCTTAACCTCTGGTTTCCTGAGGCAAGAGCAGCACCCCTGCTTACGGTGATGGGAAGAACTCCCAGCAAGATGTGTGAAAAAGAATGAGAGTGCAAAGAATGTAGCTTCAGCTCTGGATATGAACTAAAGGCACAGTTAAAAACAAAACAGGCTGACAATACTCATGGAAGTTCCTCTTTGGTTTCCTCTAACAGAGAGAAATCACTCAGATGTAACCCTGAGAGTGGATAAAATCTCCTGCTAGAAGCTCCTCTTCATTTATTTCTCCACATCCAACAGGATTTATTTCCCCACTAAACATCCTGCAGAGGTACAGGAGCTCATCTGCTGCTACTAAAAACTCCTCTCTTTTCACATCCAAAGGATGCCAAAGTTCAAATCTTTCACCACAGGAAGAACAAGGGACCAATATCAGCTGCAGAGAAGTGAAGGACGAGGTTTCGACTGTGCCCAAAACATGCAGATTTATCCAAGATTAACAGAAACTTAGACATTTATGACTATTTCTATTGAGAAAGTTCCTCAAAGACACCATTTCCTTGTTCCTTTCCCTCTCCCTTTCTGCAGTTCACTTCCACAGCACATGACCACTATGCACAGAGCTGGGTTTGGAGTGTGTTGCTCTCTGCTGAGTCCCACCTTTATTGAAAAATGTGCAGTAAGGAGCATCTTAGTGTAAAAATCAGGAGCTGAGTCACTTGTGTTCACAGACATCCAAATTATCTGTGCATCTGATATTTCTGACTAGGAGGCATTAAAGAGGATATTACAGATGCCAAGCAGGAGAAATACACCCAGAAATGGAGGAGCTCTGCCTTGAGTGCTCCCAACTGGCACCTTTTATCTGCACTACCAAGGAATCTGCAGTCCATCCCAGCCGGTTAAACCCCCGGGGCTGCCTCTGATGGGAGCTGACCCCGCCCAGCTCCCAGCCCAGCCCAGCCCGGCTCACCGAGGTCCCCGCTCAGCAAAGCCTCGGCCAGGGGCGGGTTGCGCTCCTTCAGCAGGGACAGCTCGTGGGGGTTGGCCAGCAGCATCTCCCGCAGCAGCGCCGGGTTGTCCAGGCCCTGAGGGAACGAGGGCGCGTCTGGAGGCGATGGGCGCGGGCGCGGCGCCGGGGGCTGCTGCTGCTGCGTGGACGTCCCGGGAACAGCGATGCTGCTGAAATCTATCCTGGGCAGACCTGGAAAGAAGAGCAAAGGTGTCGGTGCTTCATGCTTGCAGTTCTGCAGGAAAAAGCACGCCAAGGATGAGCCGTCCTCAATGCTACACAAGAGCAGACTCCGTAAGCGGCGGCTCCTGTCGGAAGTGCAGCCACGGCCCCGGGTTACTGGGTTAGCAACGCTGGTGCATTTATGTAACTGGTCTCGTCTGTCTGCCCCATTTTTAATCCCCTGAAATGCACTTGCTGACTAGTTATTCCCAGCTCCACAAACGTGAATCCCTCATGGAGGGCCTGCAGGGCTAAACCCAGTGGCTCTGAGGAACTTTGGAGTCTCTCGGGTTAAAAAAAAGCAGAGGAAAAAAAAAAAGTAGTAACATTCCTGCAGACCTGCATTGCAGGTACCCATCCTCCAGCTGAGGCAGGACGAGGACCTCATCAATGCTCCCACGCCCTTCTCAGCCTGTGGCACCTTTTCTAGGAATATTTTATGACTGGGATTTGCTAGGAGTGGCTGTAGAAGGCAGGACAGAAGTGCAGGGCTCCACTCAGGCATTCTCAGAGGAGCCTTTGGCATTGCACACATGATTAAGCCACTGGGTTTGGCAAGATGTGGCTTCTCAGGGAATCTGCCACAGGACAGGTTCAGGCCACACATCTATAGAGGCGTCCAAGCCACTCACACACCTGTGCCATCACATCCAGTGGGAAGGAAAACTGACCCACTTTTACAAAGCCTATTCTGAACCAGTCTCCTCCTCGCTGCCTCCATGCTTCCCCAAAGGAACAGTAAAATGGCATTGGCTTCCTCAGAATAAAACATTGAATCAGAAGCCCTCTGGGTCATTTACAAGCGGCCCCCGACTCACCCCAGCCACCCTGCCTCCCTCAGCACTTTGCACAGAAGGACTCTGACGGGAGGTGGTGTTGGGTAAGAGCTGCTAAACCTCTGCAGGCTCGGAGCCTTTCTCACCTGGGAAGCGCATGGAAGGCCGCGGCTCCACCGTCTCCTTCTGGCGCAGGATCACCACGTCCCCATCCTTCAAGCCATAGGAGGCCAAGGACCTGTTGTTGTCGGTCAGCGGCCGCTCCGCATAAACGATCTGTGCCAGGAGCCACCAGCACCACCCAGCAGAGAAAAAGTTAAAAAAAAAAAAGGCAAGATGTTATTTAGTTATAGGAGGAAAAAAAAAAAAAAAAAAAGAGCAAGATTTTATTTATTTATAGGAGAAAAAAAAAAAAAAAACCAACAAAAACCATTCCAGAATCCTCCAGATCCATCTCAAGTTTCAGAAGGGAAGGTGTGATGTCCTCGCAGGCCCCTCAGCCTCAGGCACGGCAGGGCCTCCACACGTTCATGGTTGGACAACACAGGGTTGGTCTTGCCAAAATTCAGCTGTGGTTTGACAGCTGGCACCATGGAGAAGGGCTGGTCTCCCGTGATCAGAGGCCAAGATCATTAGAGGGAAGCAAGTCTTGACTGGGACTGAAAACCCACATTCTCAAACTCCAAACTCCACGATTACACAAGCCAGGGACGTTTTCTGCAGTGTTGCCTGCCCCAAGTCAGCACCCACTGACCCTGCACCAACGGGAGACATGCCAGCAGTGCCGATCCAGGTGGGTCCAGCCCAACATCCATCATTCTGCCTCTTCCCACAACACAGCTCCCCAGAATAACCAGTTTTACAGGGACCTCAATCATTAGCTCAGTGCTTTCCAGTTCACTCCAGTGATGCAACTCCGCAGACTCAGAGCATCCAAGAGCTCTGCTCCCGAGACTGCCATCAGTCCATGCAGGGAATTCACTTCTTATGACTACAAAACACAAAGTCACATCCATTTCTATTTTGATAAATTGGTTTAACAAGGGGTCCACAGACTAAACATAAAAACAGTGAGATAATAATCTGAGTGAATAATCTCCACAGAACATTTCTATGAACATCAGACCTGTAATACCTACAGAGGCCCTCAGTTGTGGGAAAGCCCAAGAGGTAACATAAAGCTGGAACAGAAGTTCCCAGAAATGGCATCTGGCAACACGAAGGTTTCTGTGCCGTCACTGGAGCACAGCGAGACCAGGCAGATCAGCCCGGCTGCCTCCTGCCTTGGCAGCAGCCCAGAATACGGAGAACTTGGCCTAAACCCCCCAAGCACACGATCAAATTTCACAAATACCACCTTGTTTAGCCAAACCGTGTCTCTTTGGGGCTGGAAAAGGCCAGTTCAGCAGCAACACGTTTGCCACAGGTTGGGACTGGCCTGAACCACGTGGGAGAAGCTTTCCCAGTCCTGGCGTGGATGGGCTGTGGCTCTGCCTGATGCTATCACAGGGAGTAGATCCAACGAGATCCCAAAAAAACAATCATTACCTGTCTTAAGGTCTGTCTGACACTACAGGCTTTCATTGCTTCACTCCAGCAACTCCAACATCTTACACAGACTCTCCACCCGGCAGTGGAGACCCATCATCAGCAGCAGTGCCAAGGCAAGACACGGCAGGAAGAACACAACGACCAGAACCTCGTAGGGCAGCAATCAGAGAACGGGGGAAACGCACACGATGGAACCAGGCATGAGCTTCCCACCTCCTCTCCACCAGCAGTGTCTCACAGCAACCCCAGCACTGCCTCACACGGCAGGTCCCTCCCAGGGCCCATGTGCAGCCATTTGAAAGCGTGGTGGCCTCTGCCCCACAGGACAGCACCAGCACCACCAAGGTCAGCTGGTGCTGGCAGAGCCCCGGCACAGCCTCTCACGTTACCGGCCGGAGTCGGTGCCGCCGCGGCGACAGCCAGTGTCTCATAAATCCCAGCTGCACACCCAAATCTGAAATGGCAGATTCCCTGCGCAGACACTCTGGAAGAGGCGAGTTAATCAGTTTAAGTGAGGCTTTACCTCTGTCATCTTGCTGGGATTGGATTTATAAGCATTCGGCCTTACATCCCAGACAATGAATTAAGAGCCTGGCACTCGCGCCACGTCCATTAGCAGCTCAGATTAATCCACTCCTGACCCATTCTGCTCCACTCTTAAAACAAACTGATTGGATTTTGCTGCCTTTTGATTGTCTGGTTCGTGGCAGTTCTGCTGGCTGGCAGGAACCAGACATGGGTTCTTCTGGAGGTGACTCAGGCAGCAATGCAGGCACTGATGGATGGAGTCACTGCACATGATGCCAGAGGGTAGAACCTTCCCATGGAGCAGGGAACCCCAACCAGGAGTGCTGGATGCCACCTGCAGCCATCAATCAAGCCAAATCCTGAGCCAGTCAAATATTCCTGAGCATGGCACACATGGAGAGCACAGAGAAAAAAATAAACAAAGGGAAGGAATGAAGAGTGTGGCTCTGCTGAGAGCCTCCTATCCTCTCTCCCAGAAAGCCATGGCCTTGGTGTGTGGAGAGTGGAAAATCAGATTATTTCCCCTCATCTCACCCAGCTCCTCTTATCACCACAGCCACCAGCAGCCACGTCTGTTATCTCACAGACCTGTGCCCACAGCCATCCTTCAGACACCTCACAGCTCCCTGCCCCACCCCAAACTGCAGCACCCAGAATTCACTGCCCAAACCAGTAGAGAACAAGGCTGGGATTAACCCTCCTCCACATACTGAGTGGTTTACTCCACCCTGCATGACCCTTATAATGGAATTCATCCTTTCTAGTGGCAACACAGCACCTTCAGTGCAACATTCACTTTGGTTGAGGAAAAAAGGCAGAGAACAGCCAAGTTTGGTAAATGTAAAACTGCCATTTGTGGTTTAAGGATGCAAAATCCTTCTACACAAGGAGCTGCTTCACAGACAACTTGTATCTTTATAACTTTCTCGCACAATCACTGAGCTGGAAAAGCTCAAGATCATCAGGTGCAATCCCCACCTCGTCCCCAGCCCAGAGCACTGAATGCCACGTCCAGGTCATCCCTGGACACCTCCAGGGATGGGGACTCCAAACCTCCCTGGGCAGCCCCTGCCAAGGCCTGACCGCGCTTTTCCATGAAGAAATTGCTCCTGATGTCCAACCTGTTCTCCCCACTTCAGGTCCTCAAAGCTCCCCACAAACAGCAGCAGAAAGAGAAGCGCTAAATAACAGCCTGGAAAACACGACAGGACGCGGCACAGGATGATGCACGAGCGGCAGATGGAGGAGCAGAAGGAAGGCAGAGGTGGCTACAAAAGCGCAGCGCTGCTCCCCTCGCCTGGGGCTGGCAGCACCCAAACCCCACACAGGTCAGCTGTGCTGGAAAAACTCAAACAAGGGAACTCCTGACAAAAAGTACGTGACCCCTCGTTATCCTAAACCAGAGCCGGAGCTGCAGATCACCAGGACACAAGGGACAAAAGGGAATTGAAGCTCCAGCTCATGCTTGGAGATGTGGAAGCCACAGCAGAGTCCCACACAGGGGTTGTCCTCAGATCTGAGGGCTCACTGGTGGCTGTGACACAGCCACGGGAGGGTTTGCTGGAGACAGAACCTTTGTGTGAGGTGGGTTCTCCCTCTCCACCTGCCCAAAATCAAGAGGTTTTTTCCTAAAAGAGAATCCACCCTACCTGGATTTCCTACCCCTGCTCTGAGACTGTTTCTCTCTCATCATCAACCTATCATTCCAAAAAACAAGGCTTTCCCAAGGCAGAGGGAAAGCCAAACATCGGGAACCTGCTGGGTGAGGGACACCACAGCTCCAGGGCTGCCCCTGCAGCAGCTCCTCCAGCGCTGACTAATCTTGGCTTGGCTGGAAATACACTTTTTTAATTTAGACTGGGAAAAGGCTCGGGAAGCAAAAGCCACCGCTCCACAAACTCTGCCAGGCATGGCCGGCGCCAAGAAAAAGAGCCGACACCGCCCTGCCCAGGACAAACGGGGAGGAACGGCCGAAAACGCGGGACTCAACCCAAAACATGAGCAAACCCCAGACAGATGGCCCAGAGCTGCCCCCACACGCAGCCTCCCCCATGTTCTGGCACACGAGTGAGCCCTGAATCCGGGCTGGAGGGGGATATTTCCTGGGAAAACCACACGAATCTGTTCCCCACACCTGTGTCGAAAAAAGGGAGGAAAAGACTCGATGTGCCCTTTCCGTCCCAGACCGGGCAGGGGTTTGACGGGATATTATAAACCTTTCCCCGAACATTTCAGCCCTGGTTCCTGGGCTTTGAGAAGCCCACGGGTCACCACCTTCCCCGCGCTCCGACTCCCGCTCCCCTCGCTCCAATTCCCGTCCCGTTTAAGCATCAAATTCCTCCGAAACCTCAACATAAAACAAACCAAAACAAACCCACATTATTTTCTGCCTTTCAGCTCCGCGGCGGGCGCGGACCGAGCCTTTCCCGGAGGGACCAAGTCACCGGGGACCCGGAGCCCTCTCCTGTGTGGACTTTGAGGGAAAAGCGAGGCGTTTCTCCCCAAACCCCGAAGGTCCGCGAGGGGAGGGACCGGGAGGGACCCGCCACCGCAAACAATCCCAAACTCCGGCTGGCCGGGGCGGATCCCGGGAGCCGACCCCGCGGGGCCTGGAGGACACGGCCGCTCCCAACCCAGGAGACCCCGACCCTGCGGGAGAAGGGGGCACGGCCGCTCCCGGCCCGGGGGCACCGGCGGGGCCCTCCCCGGCGCTTGGGGCGGGGGCAGGCCCTGACCTGGCTCTCGGCCGCCGGGATGCCGGACTCCAGCTCACAAAGGGCGCGGAAGTTCTGTAGCTCGAAGTCGGCGTCCACCTGCAGGTTGAAGGTGATCTCGGAGCGGTCACGGCGCAGGCAGAACACCGTGAGCAGCATGGCCGCCCCCGCCCGGACCCGCACCCGCCGCCGCCGCCACCGCCGTCAAGCGCCGCCGTCGCAAAGCGCCCGCCCCACCGGTCAGGCGCCCACGTCAATCGGGGCCGCCCGGCCAATCAGAGAGCGCCGGGCGGGAGGCCCCGCCCCCTCCCCTCTCGGGCCCGTGGGCGGGGCCAGAGGGGCCCGGCGCCGCCGCCGGTGCCCGCGGCCGCAGAGCGCCCCTGGGCTCCCCGCGCCGCCAAGGGCTCCCTGTGCCGCCAAGGGCTCCCTGTGCCCCTGGGCGCCACTGGGCACCGGCTGTCCCATCCCCGTGTCACTGGAGGTCCCGGTGTCCTCAGATGTCCTCCGGCAGTTCCTGTCTCCCCAGGGATCGCTGTGCCCGTGGCGGTCCCTGTTGTCCCCAGGTATCTCTGCCGTGGTCGGTGTCCCCAGGGTTCCTCTGTCCGCAGGGATGCCGGGAGTCAGTGTCCTTCCGGGGGTCCCCGTGCCCCTTGGAGTTCCCTGTGTCTCTGGGTGTCCCTTTACCCAAGGGTGGGGGGATGTCCCTGTGTGCCAGGGCCCCTGTGCCCTCAAGGGTTCCTGTCCCCTCAGGGATCACAGTTTGTCCCGGGGATCCCTCTGCTCTGTCCCTGGCGGTCCCTGTTGTCCTTAGGTGGCCCCCCGAGGGTCCTGTGCCCCACTCTTAGTGTCCATGTGTCCCAAGGATCCCCATGGGTCCCTGCAGCCCACCCACTGCCCCCGAAGGCCCCATCACCTTCTTCATCCTTTAACTCACTGGTACCACTGACCCCGTCACTCCCACTTGTCACTTCTCCACCTTCCATGCCAAAACAGCCCAGGTGCATCCTAAAACCCACTCACTCCATCTCACACCTCTGCCCCCACCCCGGTTTGCTTGGGATCACATCTCCCAGCTGGCTTTTTTACCCCCTAGACCCCTCATAGACCCCTCAGTGTGCATTTGGGGGTGATCTCTGGCCCTTGCTGAACCTTTGGTGTGTCCCTCAACTCACCTGTTTGCGTAATGGGGCGGGGGGAGGGGGAGTTTGACATGCCCTGTCCTCCTCCCTGTGCCTTTGGTGACAGCCTTTGTTGTCCTTTTTGGGTGTCCCAAGTCCCCCTGTGTGCCCCAGACTCCCCCTTTTGCCTTTCAGCACCATCCAACTGTTCCCTCCCAGCTCACCCTGGAGAACGCCCAGAGCAGGCGAGGGTGAGGGGAGGACACAGCCCTCAGGCTCTGGGAATGCATCCGAGTGTCCCACGCCATGAATTCACCTCACTCCAATCCAGGGTGAGAGGAACGAGGCTTTATTTTGAACTGGGAGTTAATCTGCAATCCAAATCATTCCAACCCAACTCCAATCCAAATCATTCCAACAGTGGGGCGAAGCAAACATCACGACTCATTAGTAAACACCAGAAGCATCCTGATCCCAGGTTTGCAGACACTTTAGCAACAGATTCTCCCCCCAAAATTTAATTATCATTCCCAATAACCCCCAGGTGTAAAAATAAAAAAGCTCAAACACAGCCCCACAGTGCATCCGGCACCCACCAGTCCTCACACGGATACACGGGAGGCTCCAGGCACTGCCTGGCCATCCTGGCACCAGGAAAAGGCTCCCACGGGGAGCTCAGTCAGATTTCTCCTTCTCCTTCATGTGCAGGAAGACAATGCTGAACATGAAGAGGCCAACCATCATGGAGAAGGCACCGGCGTAGTAGGGGTACGCCGAGGGGATGAACCGCTCGTACTGCGTGTGCTGGAGGGGACGCACAGACACCTGGCAGGGGACAGAGCAGCTCTTGCAGCCCAGCAGCCTGGGGCAGCCTTTCATCCTGGCAGAGGGTGGGATTCACTCCCCATGCTTACCTGTGTGGAGGAGTAGAGGTGGGTGTATCCCAGCCGGTTGTAATCCACCTTGAACTGGAAGACGCCATAGACGTCCGGCAGCTTGAACTGCACGCTGTATTTGCCACCTGAGGGAAGACAGGGGTGACACTGAGGGGACACAAGAAGCTGCAGAAGGTGAAAACACCCCCAGTGTGGGGCCAGGGCAGCGATGGCAACCCCCTGTTCCTCTTGAGGGGTCCCCACTGTTCCCCTAGAGGGGAACCTCCTGCTCCTCCTGACAGGGACCCACCATTCCTCTTGAGGAAGGTGCGCACGAAGGGGTCGATGCGCACGAACTCCAGCTGGATGTCATCCCCATCAAAGGGCACCCACTTGCCGTCGGCGAGCTTCTCGATCACAATGCTGTACTCCTGGAACAAATTAACCAGCAATGCCTGAAAATGAGCCTCGGCCCACTGCGAGCTCCAGTGCTCCCCAGTTCCTCTCCCTGGGTAGCTCCTGCACGCCCCCACCCCGCCAGGCTGGCAGCCTCACCACGAGGTCAGTGACGGTGTAGGCGCTGGGCGGCACCAGCTCCCCGACGCGGTGGTGGGACACGGCGCCCACGCGCAGAACCCCCTCCTCCTTGAACACCCAGCGGGACAGGGCCACGGCCAGCTCGTAGTTACCTGTCTGGGAGTACCTGCGGAACAAGGGAGGCTGAGACGGCCAAGAAAATACCCCATGGGCCAAACCCAAACCCACACCAAACAGACGTGAAAGCAACACAAACTGAGCTAAGATCAAAGGAAGGAACTGCTTTCCAAAGTGCTTTGTTCTGCAATGGTAAAGGATGTGTCACCCCAATTCAATTCAAGCCTTCTGCTCTTTCCCCAAACATAAACATTTGTTGCCCGTTTCCCAGGACTCTTGTCCTCAAAGCGCTCCCCAAACATTCCCCAGCCAGGGAAGGCAGCACACCTCTTGGAGCCAGGAGTTGCTTTCTGCACGGCAGAATTGAAGAAGGCGTCGCTGAAGAAGTCGAGGGAGCCGCTGAAGACGACGCGGGCGTTGTTGCGCGCCTGCAGCCCCGCGATCAGCAGCGTGTTCTTCCCCACCGCGTGCGGGTACTGCGGAGCAACCAGGAGGAACAGGGCTTAGCACACTCGGGGATGCACAAAGAGGAGTCTGCTGTCAGCTGGGACAGTTTGGCTATAGTAGCACCAGGTGCAATTAAGGAGTAACCACGAAGCTCAGAAAAAGCAGGTATAGGATTCTGATACCACTCCAGCTGGGATGAACTGGGAGAGATGCTTTGATCCAGGCTGGCCTCTCCTCCAGGGCATGGAGGACATGTGTCCCTCACACTGAACACCTCCCCACCAACAGAAAGCAAAGAGGAAGGCAACATTGGAAGCGGCCAACAGCTCAACCCTTTCAAAATCAATCAGGACATTAAATGCTCCAGGATTTTCCCAAGCAGCTGAAGTTGGAGGGACTAAATTTCAAGAGCACAGCACAAAACAGGAGAGAAAGGAAAGGAGCATACCTGAGTGATGGGCTTATCTGGGAAGAAGGAGTAGGAAGTGGAAGAGCCAGTCAGGATATCCAGCACCAGAGGGTTGTCGGGATCAGCCACCATCCTTGCAGGGAAAGCCACAGTGAGCAGCATGAACACCCCCAGGGTCCCCACACCCAGAGGGACGTGTGGCCACCCACTCAACCCCATGGACCTTCTCACCCTTCTACCTGCTGAGAAACTAAGTATTCCTCCACTATTTTCTCAGGAGCCATTCCTAAATCAACAACTAAACTGCTCTGGAGGATTTCCTTCTATTATTTGTTTGAAATCAAGAGAGACTTATTAAGTTCAAGTTAAGAGCCACAGTGGCCTGACTCCACGCTCACCTGACAGCAACACCACAGGTTCAACTGCTCTTCCCCCACCTCAGCCCCTGCTGCTCACCCAACTCCTCGGAACAGGATGGGGTTCAGTGCTGCTTTTCCCACGATGGTAGGAGCCTTCAGCAGGTTCTCAGTGTCGGCCACGATGAGCGTGTGCTGGGGAAACAAGAGAGACCCCTGTGAGGTGACTTGGGGTCTAATGACAAACAGCAGCTCCTCAGTTAGAAGTTAACTTTATTTTTCCAGACAATTACAACTATTGGATGAACGTTGTAGTTCAATTAGAAAGTAAAACAGCATTTTTGTGCTTACGATCAAATTAGGTTAATACTGATCCTCAAGGAAATACAAAGTGCCACTTGATAAAGACAGCAACCCCTACAGGGTTTTACTTCCCTTTATTATTTAGCAACTTTCATCCTCAAACCAGGACAACATGCATGTATGTACTGCTTCAACGATTTACCTTAAACAAAAATTACCAGACTATATTTAGTTCAGACGTTAATACGTGTTTTAATTTTAAAGTGCTGGATTACACCAGGCACACAAAATTCTAGAACTGTTTGTGTGTTTCTATGCTGATCTGAAAATCTGGGACTGCAACTCTCCCTTCCCACATCTGAAGCATCGTACTCGGTGACTGATGTGCTTCACCTTCAGGTGGAATTCCCTCCCAAGCTTTACAGGGATCCAGAACCAGCACCAATCACAGTCCCACTGCCTGCACACAGTGACCATGTGAAACCAGAGCCTGAAGGATCCTGACAGCAGCAGAACTGAATGCTGCAACATGGATCATTTCCCACTCTCGTGGGAGGAGGGTGGGAGAGAAGGGAAAGAGGAATAATGGGAGCACAAGGACAGAGGACTCTGCTTTGCAGCCATGTGCTCGTTAAAGCAGCCAGAGGGAACAGGCAAAGCTGTTACCTGGCCGGGGTCAGAGATGTCATAGTTGTGGTGGTCAATGACTGCTGTCCTCTCCTCATCAAACTCAATCCCACACTCGCTGCCCAGCTCTCGCAGGGGGTCACCTGCAGGGACACAATGGATTCTCTGTCACAAGGCACAGAAACTCAAAAGGAAATTCAGCTGAGAGTCATGTGATCAGCGGTCTGTGAGCCAGCTCCCAGGGAGCAACATGACATCCCCAGCTAAATTCCCTCTGAACGTGTTACTAAAGACATGAATCACCCCTTTCCTCCCAGAGGTGCACAAGGAGCAGCTGATTTTGCTATGCTGAATTAATTCTCTGGAGGAATATCTGCACTCACCGATGTCTGAGCTGGCAGCAACAAGGACACTGCCGCCACCGTCAATGAAAGCAGTGATGGTCTCCACATTGATGTTCCCACCAAAGTCTGAAAGCAAACACCAAGAATTCATGGTTAGAGCTCAGAAATAACACCCCCCTGGCAGAATAAAACCACAGCAAATCACCAAATCAATGGGAGAACCACCACTAAAGGCTAGGATGGAACTGCAGCTTGCTACTGAGTACATCCAAAGCAAAGGACTTCACTAAAATTCACAAAGGAGCTGGAAATGCAAAAATGCCATCAAGCTCCAGAGTTTTCCCCCTCCACATTTACCTTCTATGGATGGGGAGAAGATGATGAGGTTGTCATACAGGAATTCCCCATATTTTATCAGGGACAGGCCGGCATCATCCGCTGTCCGGAAGCTGAGATCGAAGCCCCTGTCTGCAGCCAGGAGACAAAAGTGACAACTTCTGCACGCCGTGAAACCACACGTGGAGCAGCAAAGCAGCAGTAAGATCCAGATATTTATTTCTCCAGTGAAGGAGCATTTTGGAAAAACTGGCTTAGGAGCTTTTTAAGAGCAGCACCTGAGCTGCTCTTAAACATAAGCCCAAGGGCTGGATCCCCTGAAGAGCCCTGATGTCAAAGGATGCCCCACTGTCACCCATCAAACAGGAACAGATGCTGCAGGGGACCTAAACACAGGCACAACTAGGTAAACAATCCCCATCTCCTGCCTCATTCTGACCAGAAGATTCCAAACAGCCTTCCCCCACCCTCCAGGGAAACCCCAATCTCCTCCCTCAGACTGGCACAGGGTTCCCAGTCTATTCCTTCTGCTTGGCCAAGGGACCCCCGACGCCTCCCCCTACACCAGGGAACCCCAATCTCCTTCCCCATTCTGACATGGGGAACCCAATCTCCTCCCTCATCCAGGCACAGAGTCCCCAGACTGACCAGGAGACCTCGAACCCCCCATTCTCCCTCAGGGGACCCCGATCTGCTCCCTCAGCTTGACGGGAGACACCAACCTCCTCCTCCACTCGGACATGGGAGCCCCAAACACACCCCTTTTCCACCTGGAAACTCCAATTTCCTCCGTTTGCCCGGTGCAGGATCCCAAAACTCCTCTCTCATCCTGAACAGGGAAACCAAATCACCCCCCTCTCCCCTAAGGGACCCTCATGTCTCCCCCATCCCGGCGAGAGGAGTCCAAACACACCCATTTCCAGCAAGGGACCCCTGGCTCCGCCCTCAGCCCAGCCAGGGAACCCCAATCCCCTCCCTCGGCTTGACCCGAAGACCCCAAACATCCCCTTTTCCCTCAGGTAACCCCAACCTCCTCCTCCATTCTGACCCTGTGGGTCCCCAACCCCGCTCCCCCCGCCCCATCCAAGCCCTCCCGGGGTCCCGGCGCGGCCCGCTCAGTACCCGCGAGGCTGCGGAAGAACATCGAGTGCGTGTCGCGCAGGTTCCCGTTCTCCAGCAGCACCAGCGTGCGGGGCCCCCCCTCAGCGCCCGCCGCCAGCGCCGCCAGCAGCCCGCACACAGCCAGGGCGGCCGCCGCCATCTTGGTCCCGCTCCCCGAATTACTTCAGCGACGGGCACCCTCCAGCCAATCAGCGCCAGCGCCGAGCAGCCTCCAGCCAATCAGCGACAGACAGCTCCGCGACGCCGGGACGCAGCGCAAGCGCTGTCGCGACAGCGCCATCGCGACTCAGCGCGGCCGCCGTCGCCGCGGACGAGGGAGGGCGCCGCTGCCTTCCCATCTCTCCTGCGCGGCGACGGCGGCCGCGGGGGCCCGGCTGCCCACACCCGCGGTGGGTCAGAAGCGGCGCTGGCGGTGCCCCCCTTTGCTCGGTGCAGGCGCTGGGAGCCAAGGCCAGGGACTGCAGGCGGAAGGGCCGCGCTTGGGGCCGGGTGCCGGCGCTGTCCGCAGCCCCCTCGGAGCCTGCGGCAGCTGCCCCCCTAGAGGAGAAGAGAGGAGAGGAGGGGTCGTGGTGGGTGAGTGCAGGACCCCAAGATGCGGCTGCGTCCTGCGAGAAACCCCGGAGAGGTCAAGAGGTTGGTGTAGAATTGGTCCTGAGTGGGTCGCCATTTGATTTGTCAAGGAAAAGGAGGAAAATGAAGAGTGCCGGCGATATCTGGGAAGAGGGGATTACCTTGGTGCTGGTGAAGGATCTGTCTGGCTCGCCGGCATCGGAAGTAGTTGCTGGCGATGGTCTCGCTGTCACTCCTGTCCAGCACCAGCCTGTAGTGGTCTTCCTCGGGCTGCAGGTGGCAATGGCTGTCAGCTGCCAGCAATAAGGCAAAATTGGTAAAATGGGATAGAAATGGAGGAGGAATGGGCCATACCGCTGGCTCCCCGCTCTCAATCGAGGGGCTTGTCCGGCCAGGTTTGGGCTGTGGCGGGGCTGGAACCGCTGTGGGAAGAGATTGCCTAGGAGGGTCGTTGTGTGTAGAACAATCACCACTCTCCCGACTACACTCCCTGATCCCGACACTGCTCAGAGAATCCCGAGGGATCCACACCACGTGCCACCTTTGTTACTTGCTATTCAAACTTTCACCACTTTCAATAAAACCTTTGCTATTCAAACTTTCCAGACAAACTTTGTGTGGAAGATGTTCTGAGCGCGTGCAGCCCAAGCATGACCTGCCAAGCGTGGCAGAGCTGCCCGTGTGCAGCACCCTCCCGTCCCCCGCAGCACCCTCCTGTCCCCTGGGCACTGTCCCCTCACCTGCGGGCAGGTGGGGTTTTTCAATGACAGGCTCAGGAGTTTTCCAGCAGCCGCTCTCCTCGTCCCAGATGGGTTCACGTCTGATCCTCTCCAGGTTGCTGTAGCTGCAGTGGTCCCGGACAAGGGGCTGCACCTGATCCAGCAGCTGCTGGCAAAGAGAGCATCAGGTCTCGCTCCTGGCGCCAGAGGGTGCTCAGTAATCCATCTTTTCCAGCCCAAACTCCAACTGCAGGTCTTTGATCTCAGCCTCGGCAGCCTGGAGCTGGACACGAAACATCAGGATTATAAGGCAGACCTGTATTTATGAGTGCAGGAATTTGCCAGGCAGAGAAAGACGCTCAGGAAAGCGTCAACATTTAGAAAGATGTCTAATTTAGGTGCAAATTAGGATGAAATTTGTGTGGAGAGATTATTCCATGTCTGTTTTAAGTAAAATTTTCTCACGTTTCTCCATAGGGATGATTTTTAAATGGACCTGAAGCTTACTTTATTGGTGTGGTCTTGGAACTCTTGGAAGTTCCTAACTTCAGTTAAAAAGGTGCAATGTTTCTGATATCCTAAATACCCAAATAAAGCAGGTCCTTCATGTGCAGGTCTAGGACTGTACACACAAATTGTCAATTTTTTGCAGACCCTCTGATTCTGCCACAAAATACCAGAGCAAAACTTTGATTTTCTAGTGTTTTGAAAATGAAGATTTTAAATGTAGAATTTAAGAGCGTTACTTTTATGTTTCATTTCTTCCCCCAGAAAGTGTGCTTAGAACCGGCAGGAGCTGCAGCAGATCTGTAGGTCAGCAGAGGGAGTTGTATCCCCTCCCATCCCAACAAAACCCTCATGCCAAGTGTCACGCACCGAGCCTTTAAAACTGGTGGGGTTTGGGCTTCAAAAGCTTAATTCCCCAGCTGAGAGCTGCTGCATCTGGGATTTCATAACAGCTCACACAAACAATGTGGGGTATGAAGTACTGACACAGCCAGAGTCATCCTCTAAACCCTGTAACATAAAAAATGAGGATGTGGAGGAGGAAGGAGCTGCTCCCTCACCTTTTCCTGCACCTTCTCCAGCATCTCGCCCTTGGCTCCTCCTGGATGGAGTGGTAGGCACTGAGCAGAGCCTGCTTACTGCTGTCCCCGTTGGATTCCTGCAGTGCAGCCACCAGCTGCAGCCTCCTCTCGTATTTCTTTGGCATTTGTGCTTTTCCTTCAGGTCCTTGTTCTGAGCCTGTTCTGTTCCCCCCGACCACCTGCTGCTCCAGCATCTGCAGCCTGGAGAACAGGAACACTGAGCACTAAGAAGCGGCTTCACGAGCGCGGAGGACGCACGTTCCTCCACGGGTGACACTGGGGAAGACACAGAAAATTGGGAATTATGGTAAGATTTTCTGCCCTGGGTAATCATGGCAGATTCTGCTTACTATGAACAGTTTCTGTCATAAAAAGAATCCCAGAATGGTTCGGGTTGGGAAGGACCTTAAAGCCATCTTCATCCCACCCCCTGCCATGGGGCAGGGACACCTTCTGCTCTCCCAGGTTGCTCCAACACCGTTCAACCTGGTCTTGGACACTTCCAGGGATCATGGGGCAGCCACAGCTTCTCTGGGCAAAATACTCCACAGAGGCAAAGTGTGTGTTACTCCAAGCACCTCAGTCAACAAGGATGTCCAGAAATCCATATCTATACTCATAAAATTCTCTTTAAAACCCTTGTTTTGTGTAATTTAGATTTAAATTCTTACTGAAATAAACATTGAATATATTATTATATTGTTTTTTTTAAAGATGCACAAAAGATGCCAAAATTACAAGGAGAATTACTTTAAATGGTGGATGTGGAAGTGTTAGAGCTGAAAGCCACAGTGTGGCTTCCATTTTGGGGCAATATCAGCCAGAGTTGATGGTTTGTGTGACCTCAACATCATTAATGGAGCACTGGCACAGGCCTGTGTTTGAAACCATGCTCTGACATAGAAATAAAGCCATACTCCAGAGCCATTCCTTTGTCTGGAGGATCTGGAGCAGAGAAGATAGCTCAGGTTGGCCAGCACTAGCTCAAATTGGCTGGTAACTCCTTTACTGATAACAACCTCCTAATTATCTCCAAACCCTGTGAAATGGCTCATTCTCCCCCAGAACTGACCTGCTATTCTGCTGCACAGCTCCTGCCAGGCAGCCATCCCTTTCCTTTGCTTAATACACAGCTGGATGCAAGGATTCAATCCTTGCTCTCCTGAGCTGCCCTAATGTGTAAAACTTGAGCAGGTGGCTTTGAAATCCCCACACCTGTGGAACCAAACCCTCCTGCCCAATCTGCACAGAACCTGGATTTAACAATGTGATTAGAAGGGCATTTTCCCTCGTTTGCCACAAAAGGAATAGAATTCATTCTTGCAATTGGACTAGTCCTGCAATAGGACCGCTAACATTTGATATCAAGTCCAAATGAAGGGTTTCTTTGGACATCTCTCCATTAACAGACAGAATTCCCCACAAATTACAGACTGCTGTTCTGCATTTCATAGCAGCTCCTTTTTGAGCCAGGAGAGGCCCAACAGAGTGAGCACACACCACAGCAAAGCTGAAAGACTGGCTAAAACCCACAGGACTGTTCAGAATCAGACTCTTTCACAGCCTATCTTGGGTTGAGCTTTTCTAATTGTAATATAGCTCCAAATTATAAGTGAAAAATCAGCAGAATTTACTTGAATTGTGTATTTCTGGAGCAGCCCAAGCCCCCATGCTGCTTCAGTATGTGGTGGCAGAAGGAATTCTCTCAGGACACCTCTCACACAGAGAAAACCTTGAGCCAGGTTGATTTTGAGATGGGCTGAGCACAAGTCTGAGCCTGCATCCCTCATATCCCAGCCACGTCCTCCAGGCCCTGCCAGTGCCCCTGAAATAGGATTATTGGGAAATTTAGTTGCTAGTTCTGGATGATGTGCTGCAAACACATCAGATGTGAGATGCACAAGCTGGAGGCAAAAAAGGCCCCAGTGATGGGAAGAGTCCATCCATGAGCCACAGGACAGCTGCTGCCTTACCTGGAGGGACATGAGAGGACTCCAAGTGCCTGCCCTTCAAGGACCTCTTTCACAAGGAAAAGGAGCCATCTCCACAACCTGTGTGGGCACTTAAGGCTCCCCTGCCTGCAGCTCCAGGCAGCATTTGTTACCAGGAACACACACGTTTTGGCATCCACATTTGCTGACTTGAACATCTCCGTTTTTCTCTCATAATTCTGGCGCTTGGCCTCACTGAGTGCTGCAGGGAACAGCTCTTCATCCACCCAAATAGGGCAAAGTTAGTTTGGGGTAAAGACAGCCTGGAGGAGAGAAGGCTCCAGGCAGACCTTACAGCTTCTCCTGGTGCCTAAAGGGGCTCCAAGAAAGCTGGACAGGGGCTTTGGACAACAGGCTGGAGTGCCAGGACAAGGGGGAATGGCTTCCCACTGCCAGAGGACAGGGTCAGATGGGAAGAAATCCTTCCCTGTGAGGGTGGGCAGGCCCTGGCACAGGGTGCCCAGAGCAGCTGTGGCTGCCTCTGGATTCCTGGAAGTGTCCAAGGCCTGGCTGGATGGGGCTTGGAGCAGCCTGGGACAGTGGAAGGTGTCCCTGCCCATGGCAGGGGTGGAATGGGATGAGCTTTAATGTCCCTCCCACCCCAACCAGTCCATAATTTTAACTCACATGTGCCTGTTTTGGGGTTGCACATACAGCTGGAGCTCAGCAGCTGTGCTGTCATGGCAGGAGGCACCTGCTGCTGCCTGTGGGTGCTGCCCAGGAGACAGCTGGCATGAGCAGGGATGTCACTGACCTGGCAAGCAGCAGCTCCTGGTCTGCAGGCAGGCAAATCCCCAGGGCAGTGACAGCTCCTGCTGCTAAAGCACTGCCCCTGCTCACCCCACCACTGTCTGTAATGGCCCCAGGTGCTGCTGGGTGCTGGGGACAAGAGGAAAACAAAGGCTGTAGCTCTTGAAAGGCACAGTGAGAGTCCTGCAGGAGATGAAGCACAACATTACCCACTCAGGTTTGTCATCCTAAGGGGAGAAAGAGCCTGGAGGGTACCTGGGCTGATGTTGGCTCTTCACGTGCTGCAGCAACAGGGCCTTCACATGGAGGTGTGTGGTCAGAGCTCCTTCTAGTCTGTGTGTCAGCTGAAAATAGGAAATTCCCACAATGTTGGTACTGAGCTGTGCAAAACTAGACATAAATCTGTGAAACCATCTCCCAAAGCCTTCATCCAAACCTAGGAATGACATCTCTGAAAGGAAAAGGGCTGTCATTCACCTTCTGCTAGTAAGTAAAAACCATGGAAGACTGAGAGGGTGTATCAGGTAAGGATTGTAGACTTTGGAGCCTGGCTCCAAAAACAATCCAGTTCAGAGTCTGGGGGTGCACAGGAGGGGAGGGGAGCAATGGTGTGGATAATCCACCAGGAGAACAAGTGCTGCAGCATATTTGCATACAGAGGAAGAGACTGTGGCAGCCACCCCAGCCTTGCAATGAGAATCCAGTGGGATAGGGACAGAGCAGTGGCCTCTGCTGCAGAGAGGGGGACTGATGCCCTCAGTCAGGGGGAACTCTGTCAGCAAAAAGCAGGCGTTTCACTCAAAAATGAGGCTTTTCATTGCCTCAAGGCTTACAGGGTTGGGTCAGGGTCAGGCTGGTCCCCACATGGAAAGAAGTCAGGGAAAATAGGGAAAAGGACAAAGCTGGGACAGAGTCTTAAATCTGGTCCAGCAGAGGCAGAGTCCCTGCTCCTGCTGTGGATAGGGGTGGGTTGAGAGCATGGACTGCTGCTGTTTCCAGGCAGCACCTGCTGCAGAGGCAGCACTTTCTCCCTTTTAAAAGCTGCAGTGGCTGCCACAGATCTGAGTGCAAAAACAGTCCCTGCCCCTGAGGGAACCTGGGCTTGGCTGCACAGCCTCCACCCGCCTCCTCCACACCTGCTTCCTTCCTGAGGAGATGCTGGAGGACACCTTGAGATCAAAGTCATCCCTCAGGCTGCTGATGTCCTTCTCCAGGCAGAGATGGAGGATGCCTGCTCTGCCTGGTAGCTGGCCTGGAGCTGGGCCAGCCTCTCCTGGTACTCCTGCAAGGCACAGCACCAGTCCTGTCACTGTGCCCGAGGTCACATCCAGGTCCATTCCAGGTCACATCTTATGCCCATCCCCATACAACTCCACCATCAGTATTCACTGACTTTGTCTGTGATTTAAATTGACACAGTAGTGATTGCTGTTGATGAAAGTGACTGTTCAGCCCTAAAAACGGCTGCCTTTGGTGGTTGTGGTGTCCTGGAATGAACTTTCTAAAGAGCAAGGGGAGAGTTTTGTTCCCCTCTGGCTCCTCATTCTTCCTCCTGGCTCTGTACTCCTCTTTTTCCTCATCTCTGCACTGTTCCTAACACCTTTGACTACTGCTTTCCTCAACTCTGTTCCTCCCTTTTCTGACAATTTCACATGTAGTTCCTCCAAAAATTCTTCCTGGGAATCCATTCCCAGAGAGGTGGGAACAAGAGGTGGGTTATAATAAGGCACATGGCCTCCATAACAGAGGGTCTGTTCATAGGAGAACTCCAAGGATTACAAAATAGAGAAAGAAATAGAAAAGGAGAAGTGTTCTGGAAAGGCTGACCCATATTTGTAATGATTACTACGAAAAAAAGTTTTAGTCAAAGTTACTCTGGGATATCCCTTCCCAACTTACTTCTCTGATCAGCTGCTTCTCCGCTTCCAGATCCACCAGGGGTTTGAGGCAGGGAGCTGGATTTGCTCCCAGGTGAGCAGCCTCAGCAGGTGGAAGCCCCACAAAGCAAAGTAGAAATAAAAATCACTCAGAGTCGCTGGGTGGGATTGTCTGCAGAGTTCCTGGAAAGAGAACAAAGCAGCCAGGAAAGAACGTGGCAGCCCCTGAGCTCCTTCAAACCACGCTCACTGCTAGAACACTGCTGGCCTGGGGTTCCACAGGTGAGGGGAGAGGGAGAGGTTTGAGCTTCAGGGGAAACACTGAAGTGAATGTAATTATATGGTATTTATAAATACAAGTATCTCTTTCAAAGAAAAACTGGAGACTTGTTTCCAGGGCTATGCTACAGATTTGGGAGATGAAAAACACTGGGAAGATGAAATGTGCAAAAAAAAAAAAAAATCTTCTTTATTCACAGCTCTTTCTGAAAGGGGGCAGAAAGAGGGAAAAACTCATCCTACAGCCTTATTCCCCCGCTGAAAGTTGCTCTTTTTTTTAGGGGTTAATTCTTCACAGGTGATCAGCTCCCTAAAGACTGCTCTTCTCCATTTGCTCTTACATTTCCTAGTCCTGCTCCAGAGGACAGAGCAAGTGTGCTGAGGCTGGGCTGAGTCCTCAAGCACTGCCATAAGGAGGGTAAAACGTCCCTTGTAGTGTCAAAAATTCACATTGTAGGAGAATAGGGGCTGAATACTTACTTTGAAAACATACATATATATATTTATTAAAGAATTTTATGGTATTATTTATTTTGCAGCTCATTTCTGTTCTTCCAGCTGAAACCTCTCTTCTGCAACTGACCAAATTCTAGCCCACAATCACCAAAAATAACCAAGGATTTGAATCATGTCAGCCTTTTCTAACAGAATTTGTCACTATTGAAAACACTGGATTATTGAGATGGTCTTTTCCAGTGGAAAAAGGTCAGTTTGGCAGCAGTGAAGGAAAAGTCTGTAACCAGAAAGGAGAACTCTTCCTCCAGTAGGTAAGGGGAAAGTTGAGGTAAAATTTAGCTAACATTTTAGGTGTAAAACCCCCTTTTTTGACATCTCTGCAGCCAGTAAAGGCTCCTACCTGACAAGTCCCTCGTGGCCATCTGTTCAGCCAGAATGGCCCTCAGCTTCTTAATCTCCTCCTGGTACTCCCTCAGCAGGGCATCCTTGGGGTCCTGGTTGATGCAGGGCTTGTTGCTGATGTTCCTGGCTCGATTTGCACAGCGTAGGGTGCTGAGGCTTTCCTCATAGCTCTCATCAGCCAGAGACACACAGGCCACCATCAGGGTCCTGCTGCTCCCCCCCAGGGAGCCCTGGAGCAGCCTGGTCAGCTTGGAGTCTCGGTAGGGAATGTGCCTGCACCTGCCATCCACCAGGGCTGAGATGGCAGTGCCCAGGGCAGGCAGGGAAAGGTTGATTTTGGTGGCCTCTTCCAGCTGTTCCCCTGTAGCACCAGTCCTGGACTGTCTCTCACTTCCTGCCAGATCCACCAAGCTGAGTTTGGCAGCCCTAAGGTGGTTCTGCCCTTGCTCATCTGCAGGGAAACAATTAATTCCCAGTTAGCTCTTAGAAGGGAGTGTCTCAACAGTCAAGAACCAGGATGCTCTCAGCACCACGTCCTCTTCCAGCCCTGTTCTTTGTCTGCTTTGGGCCCTGACTCCCTGAAGGAAGGAAATATCTACTTAATCTTAACACTGCACATTTTAGTGCTTTCCTCAACAGGATCCACAGCTTCTCTGGGCAGCCTGTGCCAGGGCCTGCCCACCCTCCCAGGGAAGAGGATTTTTCTCCTGGCCCTACATCCTGTGGGATCTAAGGGTAGCTGTGGGGTGATGAGTGGGCACACAAGGCCCAGGCCCAAGGCAGGGCAGCCAGGTGCCCACCAGCAGTGCAGATTTCCATGCTGCCAGTGAAGATGGAGGGTGAAGGCCAGGGCCCTGTTCCTGCAGCCCGTGTCCATCAGCTGCTGGCCCTGGAACAGCCCTTCCATGTGCACCCCCTGCTCCTTCAGCTGCCAACAGGACACCCTTCCAGGTCACAACAGGTGGCGTTGGAACGTGGAAAATTACACTGGGAATGGCCCGGAAGCTTGAGGCCTACATGAAATTAAACTGCACTATGAGAAAAACACATCTGACTGCCACCAAAAAGCTTCATTTCTGAAGGAGGAATAAAACCACAGAAAAAGAGGCCTCAAAGAATTCAAGTTAGAAGTTGCTGATTGATTCAGACATCCCCCAGGCGATGAGGAGCCCCGCTTCTATACACCCTCCACCTTCTCTATTATTAAGCTGCATATTTTAAACAAGAATTAAAATACATCTCACCTATTTTGGCAAAGGCTCTAAGACCTCCACAGTCACAGGAAGCTTTTTTGAAATATCAAAGCACAGATACAATATTCCCAGATATTGTTCCCGGTGCTTTGCTGAACTCTCTGCTCTGAGTGGGTGGCTTGAGCTCACTGACAGCATTCCCAAAGTACCACCCGTCACACACAGGTGAACTGTCACCATTTTTCTCCAGATTAATTAATTTTAAATGAACAAAACCCTATTCGGGACCCTGGACTGGGACAGCCTATTAAATACCCAACAGCATCTTCTGGGTAATTATCAACCACACAGTTTCCTACAGAATGTTAATAAGCAATGGAAATATCCAAAATTTTCAGTTACCCATCAAGCCTACATAAAAAAATACAAAATAATCCAGAGATTCCTGCACTCCTACACCAGCCCCCTCCACACTGGGAATTTTAAATGAACTGAATTAATTTTCCACAGCTCTGTTACACCCCACATCTGCTAAGTTCATCACCAAAACTATCTTTATCATGTCAGCTGGGATATTGAGATATGGTTGTCGTGATGGAGCAACAGAGACCACATTTGGCACTATGACTTCAAAGAGGAGGCTCAGATACATCAGTGACGTTCACAAGAAATGGTGTAAAATGGTGTTTGCTGTTAAAAAAATCCCACAGGACAGAGCAAAAGTGGCTGAAAACTTAACCAAGTGGGATTTATCTTTGCTCCAAAGCCACAACGGCCAGGATGAATCCAGGTACAGTCACAGGCACTGCTCATACACTGTGACTGCTCTGTGCTGCTGAGCACCCCAGGACTAGCCCGGCTCTGTTTGGGGCTTTGCAGAGTCCCTGAGGAACACCTGGCCAAGGACATGGCTGTAGTCACTGGGGTGAAAGACAAAGGGATGAACAAGAACAGGCCTCTGGGGGGAACTGAGGGACTCAGAGGAATGCAGTGGGGCAGCCCGGGATTTGTTTCAGCAGGACACACTCCCTCAGGTACTCAGTGGTGGAGGCAGCAAGAGGCAGCGTGACAGTTACCCTGGAAACTGCTCTGCCCAGCTCCTGCCCTCCCAGTGCCAACTGCATCACCATGGAAACCCGTGTCACCGCCGATGTGGAACAAAGGATGGGAAACTGCGGCAAGAAGCCCTTTCTCCCACTCTCCCTCTGCAGGAGACAAGCAAAGCACACTTGGCACATGGAGCAGAGAGGGCTTTGCCTGCCTTAAAGCCAGAAACCTGTGAGAAATCCCTGCCCTGTAAGGCAGTTTGGGTCTGTTGCCACCCCAGAGCGTCGCAAGGTGCTGCTGCCTTGCTTTTATACACCAGGGCAGTCCTGCAAGGATGTAAATTGGGACTGGGGATCTCTAGCTCCCTCCAGGAATACATACAAAGGGATCTGCAAGGCCACCAAGAGGTAAATTTTATAAAGATCAGACCCCTAATTAGGATTTTGGGAGAGTTTACCTTCCTGTGGTCCTGTCAATGTCACATGTGCTCCCATGGGGAGTAATATCTGCTGTGTGTCCTCAAAACAGAGCAGCCTTTTTGGTTTAGGCAGATAAAGAGATCATCCATGGCTCCACTAGATCAGATTAAACATTTATAAGGCCCAGAATCCTCTTGCTTTAGAGACAAGCATGAGATGAAGAGGATGAGGAAGAACCATGCACCATGAGCACTTTATTCCATCCTTGTCCAGTAAAGGATTTTCACAGAGCTGCTGCTGAGCTACCAGCCACTATCAAGTGGGATACACTGGACATGTCTCCGACTGCTTCCTGTTCCTAAACTTTCACTAAAGTCCCTCTTTAGTTTCCACATTCCTCATGTGACTTCATATTCTGGCACTCAAGCTTCTGACAGAGACTACTGTTGCACTTCTGTAAGTCATGGCAACACCCATCTGAGCTAATTAAAGCACTTAATGAAGACCCATTGAGCCTGCCTCACCTCCAGCTTCTGTTTGGTGCCAGCTCCTAGAAAGTCTGGTATGTCCTCATTGTAGATCTCCAGGCAGGAGGCTCTCAGCAGGAGCTTGGCACCTTCAGCACACTGCACAGCACACAGGATTTGGGGTGAGGCTGCACAGCACAGGCAGCCCGGGGAGCCCTCCCCCCTTCAGCACCTCATCCAAATTCCCCTGGCAATTCATTCCAGGTGCAACCACTCAACACACTCACTGCAGGGGGCTTTTGGTCCTGCCACACCTCAAGGCCACAAGCTCATCTGGGATGAGGGTGCAGTTCACCTGACTATGGACAGGCCTCAGCCTAAGGATGAGAAGCAGTGCACCCCAAACTTGCCCCCATTCATTCACACTTCACACCACCAGCACTCACTTCTTGGGATAGGACACCAAAGTCCTTTTTTAGCAAAAACTTATCAACAGGATCTCTTTCACACCCACCTGTATTCTCTCAAAGATGTGCTCAAATGCCCTGGGAATGGTCCCTTTCTGTGAGGAAGGATCCACAACTCCCTGCATGGTGAATGACTCCCCACTGCCAGTCTGGCCATAAGCAAAGATGGTGCCACTGCAGCCTTCCATGACACCCTGGAAATGGGGGGAAACCAAATCATCTTTGCCTAACTGGAAATACAGTGTCCACTTTCATTCCCACCCCCTAAAAGGTATTTTAAAGGAAGAGCTGGAAGTAAACATCAAATAGCTGCTTAATCTTCACATGCCATCAGAGCATAGCAATTACAAAATTAGCATATAAATCAATGTTTTTCTCTCAAGATAGCGAATCTTGAAGCAATGCAGGTGTTGAAAAGCAGTTGACAACACCAACACTTGGAAAATCATAGTATTTTTGCCATAGGGCACAAAAAATCTTAGGAGATTCAAAAAGACAACTAGAACAATTGTTGGTTGGCCAAAGAGATGGTCTCTAGCTTTGAATAATTTTTGCTTGGCAGGCTGCTCTCTGGGACTTGTCCCTATTTCAGAGAAGTGTGGTAGGAAGAAAAAAATAACTGGATTTCTTAAGGTTTAAATAAGAAAAAAAGAAAATATTATTCTAATATCTACTGTTTCTAGTCCTGATAGTTCTCATGATCAGGAACTTCCATATTAAAACCATCACAAGTCATTTAATCCATGTTACTTCTTCTAACAAAACTTTTTTGGGGTGGGAGGTTGGTCTTTCTTTTTGCTTAACAGGTTCATTTCTCACCTCAGCTGTTTTCTGTGCTTATCTGTTAACAAGGAAACAAAGCAATCTCCTATCCTTTTGCCAGTCTAAGCCAGGCTAAGGTTCCCCATCTTCTCCAAGGTTCTCACTTGACAGTAAAAATGTCCCTAAATCATCAGTTTAATACCAGAGAAGCTGTGGCTGCCCTTGGATCCCTGGAAGTGTCCAAGGCCAGCTTGGATGGGGCTTGGAGCAGCCTGGAATAGTGGAAGGTGTCCCTGCCCATGGGGTAGAGGTGAGTCTTAAGGTCCCTTCCCACCCAAACCTGTTTGGGATTTAGGTATCCACCTAAAACAATTAAATGTAACTCTCTCCTGGGCGCCCTGCTGGCAGCCAACAAAGTTTTGTTTCTTCTCAATTTCCCAGCCTGTTTCCAGGACACCGTCTGCTCTCCTCTGCTCCCCAGGCTTGTAGCTAAACTTCTTGAAGCAGTGGACAGGGCTTTCTGCCCATAAATCATAGAATCCCAATGGGTTTGGGCTGGGAGGGACCTTAGAGTTCATCTCTTTGCACCATCCTGGCATGGGCAGGGATACATCCCAGTATGGGGAAGGTCAAGTGGATCCCACTTCACTCAGGGATCACTTGTAAAACTCCTCAGCCCATCCCAAGCTATGTGCTCACAGAATATCCTCAGCTGGGAGGGACTCTCAAGGATCAGAGTCCAACTCCTGGCCTTGCACGGACACCCCAACAACCCCACCCTGTGCCTGAAAGCATTATCTAAATACTCCTGGAGCTCCTTCTTTCCTCGTGCTGCCCAAAACTGCACCCATGCCTGGCTGCGCGGGGCTCCCCCGGGTCCCCACTGACCTGCACCGGCGGGTAGTGATCCCGTTGTAGATGTGCTCGGTGCTGTGCTCCCCAGCGAATGCCCCGGCCAAGGAGAGCTGCCGGGGGGCTCTGCGGGGCCGCGGGGTTCCGCAGGAGGCACCGGCGCCGCCTGTTGTCCNCCCCAGGGCTGCCTCACGCCCGCTCAGCGGCCGCAGGACACGGTCACCTGCACCACCTCGGTGGGCATCGCCCCGGCCGGCCACACACCGGGGTCAGGGACACACACGGGGGTCAGTGACACACACACTAGGGTCAATCACACACACCGGGGTCAGTCACACACAGGGATCATCCACACACACACCGAGATCAGTCACACACACACTGAGGTCTGTCACACACACACTGGGGTCAGTCACACACACCGGGGTCAGTGACACACTGGGGTCAGTCACACACACACGGGGGTCAATCACACACACACCGGGGTCAGCCCCACATACCCAGTCAGCCCCACACATCTGGATCAGCCCTACACACTGCGGTCAGCCTCCCCCACAGGTCACCCCACCCATCCAGACCAGCCCCACACGCGCTCACTCGGTGGCACTGGGGGCACCGGGGACTGGGAAGAGGCTGGGGCAAGTCTAACCCTGGGGATCGGCACCCATTCTGGGGGGGAAGCACTGACCCCTCACTGGGGGCACGCAGGGGAAAGACCCCGAGCCAGGGAGGCTGGGGAAGAACGGGAAAGTGTGGAGAAAAAGAGGTGCGGAGGGATGCAGGGAAAGGGGGAAGCTGCGAACAAGTCTGAGGGGGGAACGAGGGCGGGGCGGGGGAGGAAACCTGAAGGGGGGGTTTGTGAGGGAAACCCTGAGGGGAAGCTGAAGGGCGGGAAACCCAAGGGTAAGAAGCCCAGAGGTAACTTTAGGGAGCCGGGACACACCCAAACGGACTGAGCAAGGGAAAACCTGAGCCAACCCTGGCGGGGCCGCTCCGGCCGGAG
>VWYO01019808.1:190269-212925 GCA_013400275.1 Rhadina sibilatrix | reverse complement strand
TCACGGGCAGCTCTCGCTTGGATGGCTCCAGAGAAACGCAGGTGAAAAATTCCCGCTGCTCCGGCTCTCGGCCTCCGCCGCTGGTTTTTCCTTTGCTGGCGGCTCCTTCGGCAGCTCCGGCCGCGGCGCAGGGATGCTCGACCCGTGGGTGTCAGGCCCTCGCCGCCTGCCAGGCCCCGGTAAGCCCGAGCCCACGGAGCCCACGCCGGGCACGGGGCAGGCGGCAAACTCCCATTTCCTGCCTCCGATCTGCCCGCGATGAATCACCGCAATTTTCCTCCTTGGTTCTCTCCGTTCCTTGGAAGCGACGGCGAGCAGGAACGCTCGCTCTGGATTTTGGAAAACGCGGCGCCAACTGATTTTCTCTGCGTCTTTCCCCGTCTCCTCCGGCGTGCCCAGCGGAGCAGCAGCGATTTCTAACCCTGACACGTACACACGTGGTTGCTCGCTCGCCACCCCCTGCCCTGATGCTCAGACTCTTTTCACCCCAATTTCAACATTCCTTGTGGAGTTTTGCCCACTGCTGCCTGCTTTTGCTGGGGGAAAAAAAAAAAAAATAAAGAGGGGTGGCTCTGGTCTCACTGCAGAGCAGCCACGTAACCCAGAGCCTCCCTCACGCTCTGGGCCAGCCGAAGGAAGCTGTCCCCAACCCCAGGGATGAACGAGCTCAGCTCCTGCAATGGGAAAGCAGCAGTCTAGGGAGGATATGGGGTCTAACCGCCGGTGCTGCATCCAAAAATCCCTGTCTCGTGCCCCAGCAATCCCCAGGGTGTGAGGAAAAGGGTCCGAGCGGCAGCATTCAAACCTCGGGTCGCTGCATTCAACCCTCGGGTCGCTGCCAGCACCAGCTGCTTCCAGACACCAGAGCTGCGATGGCAGAGCCACCCGATCATCGCTAGGGGAGAAACCATGGGAAAAAGGAAACAAATAGGACAGATGGGGCTGAAGAAACAACAGAGCAGAGCCTAGTCTGGCCAGGAAGCGGAGACTGGGGAGGAGCGAGCGGCAGAGCCGGCACAAATCCCCCAGAAGGTGTTTGCTCTGCTGACAATGAAGACTTTCCAATTCAATCCCAGTCACTGCTCCTGGGCAGAAAAGATCACTCCTTTAGATTAAATACAACCAACCTTGTGACTTTTTTTTTTGGCTTGGTGTGCAGAAATCACTTCAAACCACAGCCAGAGTCTGGTGATGACCAAGGTTTTGGCACAACTCTCAATTCAAGGTGCTCCTGCTCGGATGAGAGAAATCTGTGTCATCCAGAGTAGTGTTTTAACAAATATCCACGAGACTGTTGGTGTGGGGATGCCATTGGGAAGAGGGAGATTGAAAAATGCCCAGCACCTGGGTGAAGACTCCTTGTCCCCATAAATACGCTAGCACTGTTTCTCCAATTCATCTCACCACAATGCTGACAAACCCCACGGCTTTGGTACAAGCAGCCCCAGGAACAAGCCCTTAACTGATGATTCTAATTGCTTTACATCCCTGTGGATCACCCTTTGATCAGAGCTTTCACTCTGTTTCCCATCAGCTGTGATTTTTAACCTTCTGTTTGTATCCTTCTTACAGGGTTGGTAACAATTTAGGCCATTTCTATAGGAATTTTTTAACTCCTAATTAGAGGTAGCACACTGAGGCAGCAGCTGAAAAGGATCAATTGAATGCAGCTATTTTCCCCCTTTCAGTGCAATTCCCCTCCTCACAGCTCTGCAGCAGCACGTTGGGGACTGTCAAGTCCTGTTGGCATCGCTGCCCAGGCATGGCAGAGCAGGGATGTGGCGAGATGTGCTCTGAAGGCAGGGGCTGCTCTGTTCAGCAGGGCGGGGGAGAAGGTTTCAGCTGGGTTTTTGCATCCTCACTGATCACTGACAAGGGGAGAAGAGGACTAGCAAGAGGTTCCAACAGAGCTTTTCTTCTCACTCACCTTTGTCTCCAGAGAAACCAGGGAAGAAAAAGGTCAGGAGTTGGTCCAACTGCAGAGCTTGGCAGCGGCTCAGGCTAAGTCCTGCTGGCTTTGAACAAAGATCTGCCTCTGCAGCAATCCATGATGACTGTTATTCCCACCTCTCTACCTTTCCAGGAGGAGAAGCTGGGGTGAGGAGAGAATGGACACAGAAGGCAGGCCTGGAATCTAGTTTCATTTTATTTTAGCAAACCGCATGTTCTTCACTTATCAACATCTCTACATTAGCAATTGTATAGCTCTCCAACTTCTCTTTAAAAAAGGGTAAACAAGAAGTGACAACTCAGGCTTTTCATCTCTTAAAAACATTTGAAAGTTGGATTCAAGAAGACTTTGATATATTTTGGTTTTAAGGTAACAGATGTGGCATGGAAACACTAATTCAAATCACCCGCCTAACCGAGAGCTGCCCCTTTTGGAGCCCCTCTGGCACCAGACCCTCAGGAGACGCTGAGGATCCAACTCAGCAGCCACCCCTGGGCCTGTGCTGAGGAGAGCAGCACCTCGGGGCTCAGTGCAAGTGCTGTATGTACACGGTTCCCTCATGGAAGCGCCAAGGACCTCGGTGTGCAGGGATCTAGGGAGGACTCCTCTGCCATGGCACCTTCTCATTAAAGAATCGCATTCCCCCGATCATCCTGTTCCTGCTGTCTAAAGATATAAAGATCTTCTTTGAAGAATTGTTTTAAAAGCCAACCCTCCCCCCCTCGAAACCCACATGGAACACCATAAATGTACAGATTAGAGACGTCCTAGAAAAGTCCTAAAATTATTGCAGAAAGTAAAGATGACTCGTTCCAGGGGAGGGGCAGGCACGAGGCATAGCATCGAGATCTAACAGATGCTCGGGTCGGTTTGATTTAGTTTTCAGCTTTTCCCCATCATTCAAGAAAAAAAAATTAAAAAAAAAATTAAAGAAGTGTTTAAGCATCAAAACTAAAATACAAATGCACATTGACTTATAAAACAAGATTGTGGATTTGACCATAGGATTCCCTGACACTGGAAACACTTTATTTTTTTGCCCGGAGAGATTTCCTCATGGTGGATTTGCCCTTGGCAGAGGGTTTCACTTCCTTCCTCCCACTGGCTGCTGGTTTCTTGGAAGAGCTGCCACCAGAGGCTTTCTTGATGGCTGGGGCTGCTGGTTTGGCTTTCTTAGCAGGGGTTTTGACCTTGGGAGGGGGCTTTGCCTTGCCCCGGCGAGCAGTGGGGGTTTTCCTTGGCTTGGGTTTGGACTCTCTTCGCTTCATCGGAGGGGCCCTGCTCCGGGATTTGGGGGGTGGTCTCTTCTGCATCCTGTCAGGAAGAGACAGCACAGGAGCTCAGTGGAGGCACAAACGGTACCCAGAGCAGAGCTGCTGTCAGCAATTTGCATAGATGAAGCACATCTTGGCATCCCTGTCCTTTGCCAGCACATTCCATGAGCTAAATCCCTAAGAGCAAGAGCTCCTCTGGTATCTCTACACTGAGCACTTCCCATCCCCACAGAGCTACCAGCAAGGCTTCCAACCCCTTTGTTAGGCAAATAAACATATAAATAATGACAGTGAATCAGTCAGCTGTCAGAACAATTAAGAGCCCTATGCACTATCTCATCTCTCTAAATGGGATTTTATTACTTAACAAACAACACTCATATTAAGTCCAAATTTTAAGTGAGGCAGGTCTCATATCTGGCCACAGAGCTGCAAATAATTACTGTAGGGAAGATTTTTTTTTAAGGAAACAATAAATACCAAAAGTTCCATGTGAAACATCACACTTTCTAAAGCAGGAGACCTAAGGCAACACAAAGAATAAACACAGGCTCTCTCTCATCTGGAGGAGAAAAGAGGAAGGCTTCAAATTATGGAATGGGGGACGTCAGTATCTCTGGAATAAGGAATAATTAGAAACTTCTGCCAGCACTTGCAAGCAACAGCCCTGTGGATAGGTGACCACACTTAAGAGACACACCTGAGCACTCTACAGCTGTGACAGACACTTATTTCATCCAAAGGAGCCCACTCATCTCTCATGCTGCCATACCTCTTCTTTGGTGGTGGCTCTTCCTCCTCAGACTCTTCCTCTTCAGATTCCTCTTCCTCCTCAGATTCCTCCTCTTCTTCCTCATCAGATTCCTCAGAATCCTCATCCTGCTGCTTCTCTGGATAGAGCACATCTGGGCTACAAGAGGGGTCTGGTCAGAGTGTGATTGCTCCTAAGGATACAACTCCAGGGTAGGCAAGCCCTGGGTAACCCTGGCTCTCCTCTGGCACTGCAGCTTCCCCCCCTAAGGTTACAGCTTTAGCCTAATCCAGAAATCCCCCCAGGAATTCTGTGATCGCTGCTGTCCCAAAGCAAGGCCATTTAGTCTCTGCAATAGTAGAAGCATGACAGCCTGGGAACCAGCCCTAAGGTGTCCCTTCTCCATTTCTATCCCTCCTTGCTCCTTCCTTGTAAACCCAGGGAGAGAAACAACAAAGGGCAGAATCAGACTCCAGCAGCCAAGCACGGCTGAGGCTGTGGGGACTCAGGTGTGCAATAAAGGGAGCTGGGGAGCAGGCACCTCAGTGACTGTGCTTCCATTTGGCTCCTCCTGGGACACCAAGGTCTCATCCCTGGGCTCCACATGGCCCAGCACAGTATCAGCTCACAGAAGGAAAAGAAAGGCTGGTTTAGACTCAGAGTAGCTAATCTAGGTCATCCTCCCTCCTCCCACCTCTCCTCCCTTAAGGAAGGAACAGCTGGGTCCTGCTCCTTAGGAGCACCCTGGCATGGAGAACCCACCCCACTCCCTGCTCAGGTGAATTGGTTTTAACACAGGACACTTAAATAGCCCAGCCTGCAACAAAAGCAGCACAACAGACTACCTGAGCATACTGAGCCCAGTATTTCTACTGCCCTTAAAAGCTTCCCTTGCCAATGAATCAGCTTTCTGTTCACCCAAGTTATGCCATTATCTAGAGTATGGGTGACAACGTGACAGTTCACTAATGAATAAACTATCCACAACCTCCTTGTAAATAGGTGGTTGGCTCATGAACTTCAGCTCTGATACCTGAGCTGTGAAAACTCCTGAACATCATTTTACAGACAAGCTCTTTACCTGGGATAATAAGGGAAGCAAAGCTGAAAGGTTCCACTGAAGCCCTTCCCAGAAATTTGCTCCATCCAGCCGTTCTTCTCACATTTCTGCAGGGTTCTCTTCAGTAGATGCACTGTGAAAAAGAAATCAGAGAAAGGTTGTGTTACTATCTTTATCCTTTTGTCTGATCTTACAGCTCTCTGCTGTGCCCTCTGAAATCAGAGCTGGAGTCAGGATGGGAAATCCTCCCAATTTTTAAGCAAGGTACAAGATACTGTTCCCGAGCACCTGGCAAGAGTGGCTTTAAACTCTCCAAAGGAAGGAGTTGAGAACAGTGCATGTTTCTGATGTCATGGTCATGGGTGGGATGCTCCTTCATAAATCATTTGACAGCACCATGTAACTACCTCTGTCCAAATTTAACCCAAGTCTCAGACTGTCCTCCAAAGTGTATTTTAAAACAAGCCTTTTACCCTGGTTTTGATCTCCTCATGTTCTAAATGTTGTATGTGCTGCATCTTTCCCCACACTGTGGTTTGCTTTTTGTTTTGTTTTTTAAAGGGTAAAATATTTGGTCTAGAAATACAACAACTGAACTTTTTATTCCAGTCTTTTACTCCAGACTTTTATTCCAGCCATTCCATTGTGTACTGTGTAAGAATTGAAACTCAAACTGTGCAAATACAGGGGATCTTTGTCTCTGGCAAAGAGCTTGGGTTGTTTAGTCAGTTCAGAACCATTTTCAGCTTGAATTAGAGGGGCCATTTACATATTAAGCTCCCAGGGAAAAACAAGGTTCGCTCTCAAGCATGCTCCTGGGTTTTTACAAGCACAAGGCTGGCTTTACTCTGGGTGTCAAAGGTCAATAACAGCACATAAAGGATTTGACTCCAGTCAAGTCCAGTTGTGTGATGAGGCATCAACTGGGGAGGAGAGCAGAGCTCTGGCTCTGCAGTGTGTACCCGCCTGCTTCTCACACCTCACCACATCTTCTTCCGGGTGCTCTCAGAACAAAGCAGAGATCATCAAAATTCCTTTTATGTAACGGAAGGAAAAAGAAAACAACAGATTGCAAGCTGAGATTTCCTTATTGGCTTTGCAGGAGTGACAAGCACTCAGAGGCTGGCTCAACACAGGCCCTAAGGACCAGGGACATTTCCAGTGGTCCTGAAAAGAAACCATGTGAGGGCTTAGGAAGCCTAGAACCTCTTTTCCCTGCCCTGAGACTAAGAAGTCACACTCAACATCAATTCCTAATTGGCAGAAGGCCTGGGGGCAGGCCATCTTCAGTCCTGGAACCTGTGCTGTGTGTCAGTAACACTGCCCCAAACAGCTGTGCTGATGCTGTGCTCCAGCTCCAGGTGAAGACTGTGGGATCAGCAATCTCCTCTCTGTTCCTCAGGAACGGCACCAGCTCAGTGACACCACAGGAACACAAACTGATCAGGTTTGAGCAGAGACTGCTGTGAACTCAGCCTGTCTCAACTGACCTCCAGCACCAACCAACTGCATCAGGGCTCAGCCCAAATAACTCAAATAAGCCATCAGAAGATCTGCTTGAAAGCCTCTGCTGAAGGCAGAGGTAAAAGTCAACCCAGACATTAGTGTCACTTCTGGGAACAAAGACATGCCAAATCTCCCTTCCAAATAAAATACAATTGGCTTTTCTCCTTATTTGTTTGACCTTTAAAAATCAGATGCGAAGTAGGGCCTCAAACAAATCAGTAAGAGGGATGCTCCTGAATGTTTTTAAAAAGTTAAACTACACAAGTTCTCTAAATAAAAAGCAATAGGAACTGCATTGATGCCAAGCTGTGCCTTTCAAAGCAGAGAGAGATGAAATCAACTTGGTGATTTAAGAACAATAAAGTACTTAAATACTATTCCCCCTTCCTGGCTATAGACAAGAGAATCATGCATTCTATCTCAGGAACTGGTCTTTGTCCGGCTTGAAAGGGACAGATGGGAATTAAAACTACAGAGCATCTTTGAAGCACAAAGAGCTGAGCAGCTGCAGCTCCCTGCAAACTCAACAGAGCAGTTTAAAGGTGCTGCACAGGCACATCTGCAGCTGCAGGACTCTCCCAGCATGCAGAATGACAGCAGTACATGGATCAGTACTTTACCCTGGAAGTTGGAGTTGGTCCCTGGGTAATTTTCCAGGATATACTTCTTCAGCGCTGTGGTGGAGCAGGTCTTCGGTTCGTTCATGGCCGCAATAGCAGACAGGATGGCATCTTCCATCAGAGTCCCACCCAGCAGGGGCTTCTCCCCTGATTTCTTCAGCTATTTTCCAAGGAGGAAGAGAAAAGCATCAAGACAAAATTCTCCCAAACCAGGTCAGGACAAGCTCCTCTGCACCAGGTGGGTCGGCGCTCCTGCATTAGCACAGATATGTTTAATATTAAAACACTGCACAGGGAACGCTGCTCTCCCAGCTGCAGGTGGGAGGGCAGGCCTAGTCAGTCAGCTGGCCTGGGGGGCTTTGTCAGCAACACCTCACCCAGCCCCCAAATACACTGCAAGAATGTGGCAGTCTAAGGGCCTATTGCTCAGGGGAGGAAAGAAAGCAAAATAAATCACATCTTCCTCCATCCCACGGACCAAATGTACCCAAGAGACTTCCGTGGCACACACATGAGTAAAAGATGTCGCAGGCATCTGGGGTACCTGCTGCACTTCCAGTGAAGGATGGAAAGGAAAGCTTACCCCACCAGCTCCCTACTGTGCTGGTGAGTCAGAGCTGAGCAGTGCATGCTGCACACTCAGCAAGGGAACAGGGGTCTGCTCCTGAAACGGAGACCAAGAGGAGAACAAGAGTCCTACTGCTTCATAGCTGGACAAGTGCTGAGCATGCAAGGCTGCTGAAGAAAGGGCCACCCAGTGGAACCAGGGGACAGGGTGCAGTAACTGACGTCCAAGGCTTGTGGTCAACAAAGATGAACCCAGTCTCTGACCTGGAATGTCCCAGATGCTCCCTTCCCTGTGATCTGCTCTAACTGGCCCTTCTCTACAGCTCTCTGCAGGGCGTTCTTCAGCAGCTGGGGTCTGAAACACAGGAGGAGAAAGCTTTACTGACACACACTGACAGCTCCAAAAACAAACAGAGAAACAGCGCTTTGCAGAGCAAAACAGAGCAGAGCAGCACTTAGAGTGTCTGCCTACAGGCAGATGCTGTAAATGGAGACCTGTCAGCGAGGCTCACTGCCTGGGCAGCACACGGCCCCGCGCTGGGAGCCGAGAGGCGGCGCAGGCTCCGTGTCAGCTCTGCTGGCAGCTCCGGGAACACAGCCCTGGAGAGGATCCACTCACCTTGAGCAGCACATTTGGACATGGTGGGCACTCAGTCAGCTCACAGGCAAACAAGGGGCTGACAAAACCCTGATAGAGGTGACATGCAGGGTGTTCCCAGTTTTGCTTCCCAAGCCTCAACTCGCTCCGTACAGGTCAGCTTAAAGATTACTGTATGTATGTGCTGGCTAAAGCATCCAGATCCAAGGGGGATGAGACCCCGAGGAGAGCCCTTCACATCCAGGCAGTAAAGGGGTGTGGGTGTGGTTAAGGTGTGCAGAGCAGTGCTGCTGGTGGTGTCAGGAACAAAGATGGGATGTGGAGGGATGCAGAAAAGGCACAGCTTTTCCTCAAGCTTTTCCACAGGCCCTGCAACTCGGAGCAGCACCTGGCTTAAATACCACATTGAATCATCATGAAGCGAGACAGAATCAAAGGAAGGCTGAGTTTCCCCTATCCTCTACTTGCTAAAGCAACTCCAGCACTTACCTTATGTCTACTTTGAGTTTGGGGTAATACTGAGACACGTATTTCTTGATCAGGCTGTAAGAAGCTTCCTTGGGCTCACACAGGCGGGTGAAGGCCAGAGGCAGGACGTCCTCCAGCTTCACCTGCTGCTCTGCACTTGGAGCCGAAGTGCTTTTCTGAAACACACAGACTTTTATGCATCAGCAGGGCCTAAAACTCTGGGCTTCTGAACCAGCAAAGCACGTGGGGACAAGTGCTCCTGACACTGGCTGCTGAGCTGGAAGCTTGGGTGCTGTAAGGCAGCTCTTTAACAACTTAAAATGTTTTGCAGCTTAAGAGATATACAGCAAATCTGGCTGAATTTTCATAGGAGTTTTAGGAAAACTTTACAAATACAAATTGCTGAATATCTAACATCTGTATTTTTAATTATTTCCTTCCTCTTGCTATAGATGTTTTCCTCTGCCACCCTTCAATGAGACAGAAGAAAAATCATAGAGTCACAGAATTATTCAGTCTGGAAAAGCCTTCCAAGATCACTGAGTCCAAATATTAACCCAGCACTGACACATTCACCACCAGACCATGTCCCCAAGTGCCACATCTGCAGGTTTTTTGAAGACTTCCAGGGATGGTGACTCCCTGGATCCCCTGTGCCAATGCTTTACAACCCCTTCTGGGGAGATGATGATATATGCTGACACAAAACTTAAAACTCATCAAAGACAGAACCTGTTTACACAAATCAAGCCTTCCCCAAAATGAACAACTAAACAGGAGTCCTTTTTTTTAAAAAAAATAACATAATAAAATCTTGATTGAAGCCAATATTCTGTTCTGAGTTTTCCTCCACCCCTGTTGTTACTATGAGAGGGGACAATCAGGAAAAAATTATCTGGTCTTTACACAGAAAATGTGCTGAAGTTCAGTGATTTGATGCTGAACAGCAGCTCTGCAAACATTGCAATGGGTGAGGGAACTGCTCCCCTGCCAGCCAAATTGATCCAAAACATTTGTTTTGCTGCAACGCAGAGAAAGTAACTGGGAACAAAGGCACCCATATGCTGCAGAGAGAGGTGATGTGTCAGCAGGTATCAGCTGCCTTGCTCACACCTCTTGTGCAGTCAGTGGGCTCTGTTTAAAAAGTTCCACTTAGTTTCCTCCAGGGTCCTACACCAAGTGTGTGAACATCTCCTTCAGTTTTAGGGCTTTTGGTCTCCCCAGGAGGCAAGAGATGACCACCAAAGTGTTACCTGTCTAACTTCACCCGTCTAATCCCAAGGGATTGGCAATTCCAGCTGATCATTTTGTAACTGCAGCATTAGGAATGTGTTTCACACACTCAGCACAGCATGGAGTGCAGATCAGCAGTGCTAGAGCCACAACTAGCTGTGAAGCTCAAAAAACCACCCCCTTCACATTGGTCCCCAACAACACCCAGCATCAGAAGCTTTCTTCCAGAAACCCTAGGATATTTTCTTATTCCTCTCTCTGTCCCCACAGCTGATGGGAAAACATTCCCCTCAGTCCTATGGACTGGAGTCTCCTTTTATCCACACAACAGATAAAACACACACAGCAGTAGCATAAAACTCTCTCCCAATACCTGAGAGGCATATCTCTCTGCCCAGAAGAGACAGAGGAAGAATTTAATGGTTATTCAGTTTTCTGTCTCTGAACCGAAGCCTAGGGGGTTAATATAAACATATTAAACCTGAGATTTTGATCATTCGACTTGGGGTTAATTCCTCATAGTAGCTTTCTGATTCTGATACCAGTGGGAAGAGTGTTTTAATTGCTGTACTTGGGGAGAAAAAGTACAGCAAGGAGGAGAACACTGTGTTGAGAGTGTTGGGTAAGATACACGTGCTTCAGTGCCATACATTTCAGAGCGTTGTTTAAAATGATCCATCTTACCTTTCTGTCTCTGGCTTTTGGAACAGTTTTTCCTGCATTAGACACCACCACAAAGCTCCCAGAAGCTCCCTTTCCTTTTACCTGGTTCAAGAGAAAGTCAGTTTCAGTCCTTAACAGAGTAACTTAGAATACTAACAACCTGAGAGGAACTCACTGACATCATGATGCAGATTTTGAATGCACTGTCACCCTGCAGTGGGTTTTTATGGCAGAGGCCTGATTTGAGCCCAGTGAAACTTCAGCAAGATCAGAAACTGCAGCCAGACATAGGGATATACTCTGCTGTCCTGACAGATAACACAGGCAAAATTTACAGACTTAAAACCTGCACTGCTGCAGAGTGACACTGCTGGACTCACATGCTGCTGCAATGCTGTGTGACACAAGACCCAGAAATGGCCAGGAATTGCACAGAAACCAAAGGTGCCAAGTATGTGACTGACACAACAATGCTGAAATCCTGCCAGTGTCCAACAAAGCAGAGACAGAGGGTGATGAACTTGCATGAGGGAGAACATGCTCCTTCCACAGACCTTCTAATGGAATTAAGAAATTCCTATGCAGTTCCCAGAATCATGGAATGGTTTTGGCTGGAAGGGATCTTAAAGATCACCCAGTTCTACCCTGCCATGGACAGGGATACCTTTCACTATCCCAGTGGCCTGGAACACTGCCAGGGATGCAGGGCCTCCCACCCTCACAGGGAAGGATCATTTTCCCATATCTCATCTAACCCTGTTCTCTGGCACTCCAAACCCACTCCCCCTTGTCTTATCACTCCAGGCCCCTAGAAATAGTCTCTCTTCAGCAATGCCATCTCCAGTACTGCTCCACAAAGCAGCCCTTACCTGCCTAATGATTCCCCTCTCCAGCTCCCTTTTCAGTGCTTGCTTCAGGAGGTATCCCCTCCTCTCCAGCTCCAGGGAAGGGTATTTGTGGATGATGTATTTCCGTATTGCAACGACCGAGGCACCGCTCTTCTGAAAGCAGGCCTGAAACAGAAACAGAATACTAGAAACCACCCACACTGGAATTATCCTGAGTGGGATGGAAGAACAGAGATTGGACTGAGGCACACAGGCCACCACAGGATGCCAGGGCTGGCCTTTTCCTCACTGTGAATCAAGTATAAAACATGACTAACAAAATACTTGACCTTCCCCTTCTGAGTAGATGAATGCAACACAAACAACACAAAAGCAGCACAGCAAGCACATATCCAGACTACCCTGCTCTGAAGCACTCACATGGAATGGCTTAAAATACAAAACAGTCACCTTTTGCAATGCTGCACAACTGATTTACTAACATTCTATTAATGCCAGACAGAGCAATCATTAAGTCAGAACAACCTGCCAATTATTTTTTTTAAGAAGATGGAGGATTGACATCAGTAAATTAGTGAAATCTAAGGTGAAGGTCATCTTTTGAAGATACATGGAAAGGCCATATTGCAGTTAAGGCTGGTGGAGTCCAGGCCTCCTCTGCAGGGAGTGACCAAGCCTTGAGAGGAGAGTAGCAGCACAGCTACACCAGCAGAGATCTCCTCTTACAATCAGGAGGGATAAAGTAAACCAAGACCACTTTGGAATGCAGGTTTACAGTATATCTGTCTGTCCTGAGTTAGAGTAAGTCAATTCTGAAAGAAAGCACATGTATCAAATAGATGGATGAATCCAGGTAAATGAAGTTAAATGTGGCTAGGAGGCAAAAAAAAAAAAAAAAGACAGCAATTAACCAGGTTATGCCATCTTAGCTGTTCCTCATAATGTAATTAGGGAGGGAAACAAATTCTAAACAAAGAAATCAGCTACAGGGTCCCTTATCCTCATAAACTCACATTTTAGCTCCATGGGCTTCCAGGCACAAGCACACCCATGTTACACACTCAGCTGCCTGCTACCACACAGCACTGTCACCTGTGCCTCAGCAGGCTGAAACGGCGTGTTTGAGGACATACACTGAATAAAAACCACATCTATGCCCTGCACACCTTGATGGCCTCAGTTAAAATGGCATCCATTTTGGGCCGGGAGGTGGCTGCCATCTGAGTCTGCTTCTGTGCCCGAGCCAGCTGGCTGGCAGAGAGCGTGGCCCACGCAGGGATGGTCTTCTTCACCTTCTTCTCCTTCTCCTTCGACTGATCCTTCTCGCTTAGGGAAAATACGGAACAATGTAAGACAAGAGGCACTCAAACAAGCCAACAGGCAGGACAAGAACACAAAAAAAGCCCAGAACATCTGACATTTTTTAAATTAACGTAACTCAAGGTCTGTTTTGATGTTTCTATTAGCAAAAAAAGGGACCTTGTATAATTATTCAGCCTCACACGTTCGAGAACAGCAGCTCCACGTGATCAGGAGCTTCTTCCTTACTATCTTAAGGAGAGGCACCTAAAGGCACCTGTTCTCCTTTTCCTCCCACTATCTTTCCTCTGTGTAGAGCCTGACTTCCTTCAGAAGCCTACCCAAATCCCTGAATTCAGTGCCAAGCAAGCCTTACTCCTTTTTGGTTTCTTCTGAGGACTTTGTTTCCTCCTTCCCTTCAGTCTCAGGTTCCTTTGGCTGTTCTGCTTCACTGGATGCAGCAGGCAGGGTTTCAGTCTCTTGTTCCTCTCCAACAGAGGCAGATTCCTCCGAGGTGACTTCTGCATCTAGAAAATGTGAAAAAGCATCAAGTCACTGTCCAAAATCAGCTTTTGCTCTTTAGGAAGGTAGAGAGAAAAAAAGCTAAACTTAAGAACACACCCCAGTAATTATCTCCCACCAATTTATTTTCACTAACTTAAATGTATTATTTAAAAGCAATTTAAAAAGTGAAGGAAAGTACTGAAAAGAGCCTCAATAAAGGTGCAATCAGCCCTCAAATGCCAGAATAACTGCAAACAACATCATGCAACATTTTCACAATTAACCAATTCCAACAGTGTTCTCCTCTTAACTCCACAAGTTGCTGTTGCAGACAGGCCTGGGATTCTAAGAACTAGCTTTGCTTATGACCCAGTTGTTTGCAAACACAAAAGCACCTGAAGGATAATTACAATTCCATCACATTTTCCCAGACCTGGCAAAGCTTTAGGTGGCATGTACATTGGCAGGAGCACTTGTATATCACAAGGATCAAATCCAGTCAGAAATCAACTTACCAAGGAAATAAAAAATAGATAAAAGTATATTTAGCTAAGAACAGGCCTTAAAGACTGGGTTGCCTACTAGATAAAATGCATATAAACTGAAATTTCATAGTCTTTGGACAAATAACTGCCCACCAACACTGCCCTGTGCAGCTTAAGCATTTCTGATACATTCCTGTGCAGTTTTAATGGAGGCATTTAAAATACACAGTGAATTAAGAGTCAGTTTTGTAGGTAGTTTTTTTATTTGTGACACCAAA
Organism: Rhadina sibilatrix; assembly: GCA_013400275.1. Taxonomy (NCBI): domain Eukaryota; kingdom Metazoa; phylum Chordata; class Aves; order Passeriformes; family Phylloscopidae; genus Rhadina; species Rhadina sibilatrix. The sequence continues at coordinate 198,820 of VWYO01019808.1, read as the reverse complement.
GAGGACAAAGAGTGAAGCCAACTGACTGTAGTAGTGAAATGACTCATTCTGGGACACTGAGGCCAAGCTGCTAAGACCAGCCATGTTAATATCAGCCTAGATTAATGACATGTTGTAGTAAAACATTTTAAATACTCTGTTTTTCCATTCATGAACTCTACCTTTTGATCTCAAACCACCTTTCTGATGCTACTGAAATTTCATAATTTCTTTACCCTAAAGGATGTGCAGACTTAAAAGGGACAATATTTAGCCATATTTTCATAGGGTATAGAAGACAGAACAAGTGGGTTCCGACTGAAAACAGTGTCTGCAAAACACAAATCCTGGGACAGTGAGCCAAACATAACTAATATTTTCATCCTGGCTGTGGGGTTTTCTAGGAATTTCAGAGCCAGCCTATGTTTGGATATACATCAACCCCCTCTAGAACGAGGAGTGTACCTGCTTTGACCTCTTCCCCTTCGGCAGGTTTGCTTTTGGGAGGAGTTTCCCGGGAAGCAGCATTCACCGAGCGACGGATTGGCATTGTGTCGTCTTCCACTTTCTGCAAAAAGCACCTGAAAATCAGCACAGAGCCTGGAAAGAATCTGGAAGTTTTGAAATGAGATTAAAGTCAATCAAAGCAGCATAGGTAGAAACATTGTGGTTTGGAATTTTTAAGATGTTAAAAGACAGTAGCCCTCAAACCAGCTTCTTCAAAGCATATTAGGAGAGGATAGTTCCACATTTTATAGTTATAAAAGAAATAATTTCAGTTCCAGATTAAATGAGATGAGTATTTGAGGATTTTGACAGACACATCATCTCAGGGAAAGCAGGGAAGGGGAAGCAGAGTTTGTTAGACTCCCAGTCGAGTTTCCTAGAAGCAGGAGAGAAAGAGCACTGAGTAACCTTGAGCAGGACTGGAAGGCAAGGACTGATCCAAGGGCAAGCTTGGAGAAAGGGCCAGCCCCTACCTCACTTAACTTGTCCGTGTGGATCAGCTGAGCTCCCGTTAAGAGTGGAAGCGCCTTATGATGCACGGGTTCAGCTTCAGACAGATCAGTCGACATTTAAAATTAATTTCTAGACCCAAGTGCAGGTAACTGTGGAGCCCCAGGTTTTAACCCCAAGGACTTTTTCCTAACGGTTTTCACAGTGCAGTGAGGAGTCAACCTAAAGTACAGAAAAGATGTGGTGTGAAAATTAACAAAACAAAAACATCTACGTCCAGGTATCTATCAAATTAAAGATTAAAAAGAAAAGGCTAAATGACTTAATGACTAACACAACTGACAAGCAACACCTGCATTCAACAAAGGTGCTAAAAAAAACATGTATGCAAACTGGTGAGCTATGGGTGGAGCAGAAATGGGAAAGGTGCAAGCCAGACCAGCTCCATTAGAAGATGGCTGAAAGATAAAAAGGCTCTTTAAGTTAAGGGAAAGCATTGATGAGAAGCAGCCATTGCACTGTGCCCTGAGTGAGGGAACTGGTCACTCAGTGACTTTGAGTAAAAGCAGGAGCTGGCACATGGGGCTATGGAATTACACCATTACATCTGTCAGGCAGAAGATACAAGCATTGGGAACCCAAGCCATGCCCCCTCAAACTAAACCCCCATGCAATTTAAAGAAATGAAGAAATCTTTTGACAAAAAAATGACAACTAGAAGAGCAGTCTCCATGCCTTCTACCAGAAAACAGAAGCTTGCCAAAGCTCTGCTCCAAACACATGCACTGTCATGGATAACAAATGAGTTAAGCTTAGTTTAACCTTCATCAAGTCTCAGGCCTCACACTACTGTTATGCTTTTACAGCCTTTCTTACCTGCTGCCCATCTGCCTGCACTGGCCTCTCCTAAGGAGAGGGGCTCCACTAATTCCATCACAAATCTGGGATTCATTGGCTTGTTCACTTCCTCTCAGCATCCCCTCTAAAAACCTCAGAAGCAAAGCCTCACCTCCAGCAAACCATGGCTGGACCTGTCACAACTGCATCCAAAGAGAAGCTCCAGCCTGCCCTCCTCCCTTCCTGACAGAGGAACAGCCAAATGCCCCATTTTCACCTACTCTGGCTGTCTCCTTTTGCTCCCAAGGCAGGCACTTACCAGAAACTTTCAATAGGTATTTCTCCAGCCTGGGTGTTTCCTCTTGAACAGACCCAGCATCAGTCCCAGCCCTGTTTTCAAGCTGACTTTCACCACAGTTCCAGCACTGGTCTCCCCATTGCACAGGTGGACGCTCTGTACCACACCAACACCACTTCTTGTATGCCCAAAAATACAGTCCTGTATTTTCCCACTCAGCAGTGGGGATCCCTAATCAGTCAGAGGCACTTCTGACAGGAACTGAACAGTCACCCTGAAAAGCCACGGGGAACTGGTCCTGCCTCAGCACCAGGGAAAGCTGGGTGCAATGGCACTGGATGTTGGATGTTTTCTTCTGAGGCAAAACAGAAAGATCAAAACACACCACATGCCAACAAAACAAAAGAACAAGATGAATGAAGCTTTCTTGTGAAATGTTAGGATGTAAAAATATACTAATTGCCAACTAGAATATACAGAATATAGCACAGAACTTAAAAAAAATTGCCCTGTTTTAAGGGACCTTCCTTCCTCCAGTGTGGAAATGAAAGGAAAAAAAAAAAAAATTTCACCAGGCTTTAGCTCAATATCCAGTGTTTTTTCTAGCAAGCAGAGTCTAAAGCCCTTTAAGAAAATGCCAGAATTTTGTAGTGAGTCCTAAAATAACCAACTACAGATTCCCCCTCAGGGAAATCAGTTGGGGGCTACAAAAGACGCATTCCCTGGGATTAAACACACACACAAACCACCCTGTGGCTGACACGGTCCTGGGGTTTAATTATTTTTAAACTGTGTGACCTGCAGGACACATGCAGGAAAACAGTACTCCCAACTTTGACTTAAAATTCCCCAAGTTCTGAAAACCCTTTTGTTTGGATCAGTGTATAAAGTACTGGAGTCTTTTTGCTCTCAAGAGTACAACTTAACTCAGCACAATTCCTCGCTTCTGTGCCTACAATACAGGGTATCCAGCAGAAACTCAGGCTTGTTGATTCCCTCTGCATTCTCAGGCACAGATCATCTCCTGCTCAAAAGGCCCAGGGAATCAAAGGGGCAGGAGGACAATCTCCTCCCTACTGCAAAGCACTGATCTCCAGGGGAAAGGTCAGAAGCCCCACCTTGTGAGAGCATCCTTGCAGGGACTGTGCCTGCTCAGCCCATTTCTTTCCACAGGGGCATCAAAAGTGGTTTTGTGCACTGAGTGTGAAATGCCAAGCACAAACAGGCCTGAATTCAGTTCCTCAGATAAAGCAAGAAACGAGAAATTTTGCAACGACAATACAGAAAACCTCATTCCCCTCTCCAAATAAAACAGATCTGTGTAAAGGAGAAACCAAGTCACCCAAATCAACTGTTACCTGCACATGCTATTTCATAAGACAACTTTAAATGGGAACCACAGCTACAGTCACAACCATCACTCAATAAAAAAATTAAAGTAACAACTGTGTTTTGAATTTACACAAACATCAAACAAATATTGTGCCTTGAAAGGGTTGGTAGAGGCCACCAGCTGAGGATGCAGTTTTCAAGGTGGCTGTTAGGTGATTTCAATGAATGCTTAAATCTGATCAGCTGTCAGAAAAAATATAATCACATCAGCAATGAAAATACCACCAGGATACTAACCTTCACCAAAGTACAGAAAGTCACTTCTCACAGAGTTACACTCCTTTTCCTACAGGAAAACTGCAAGTTCACAGGCTCCCAGACTATCATGAACTAGTTATTCCAAAGCAGGTAATCCAGCAAGGAGTTGATAAGGAACAATCCCCCCAAACTCCTGGATTTCTAGACGAGCAGGAATGTGTCCACTCTCCCAGCTCAGGGATTAGCTGCTACTGGAAGATCCAAAGGTACAGAGAGGTTTTCAGGAGCTGCTCTGAACCACCTATAGCAAATTCCTCCTGAACCATCGCATCATTAGGAATAAATAAAGGCAGGCTTCAGGTGAGACATATATTTGATAATATTTCCAAAGTGTGGAGTCCCTCCACTAACACAAGAGACACAAGAATGTTTAAAAAAAAAAATTGGCAGAGTTCTTGAATTTCTGCTGGACAGAAGATTCTTCAACTTATCTCAGCCTTCACTCTCCTTTGAGAGAAAATGCTTCAGGATAAATTAGGTTTTGAATGTGTCAATCCAAGTGTCAGGCTGGTAGAAACTCCAACTCACAGGGACTCAGGGTAGGGTGAGCAGGCTGAAAACAAATATGCAATGGAAAAATGAGAAAGTGTATCCAATCCTGGGCCAGTGGGGTGTCCCCTTACTGTCACACGACACCTGTGGGTGACTGATGTACTTAGATGTGACTGGGTACAAAGTACATGACACTAGCCTAGAAATGAGGTCAAAAAGGGCTAAAAAAAGGTTTTATGCACTTGCAGGTTAGAAGGCAGGACGTCAAGGGGTACAAATCCAACAACCTGACAAGTGATGCAAGCAAGAACAGCTGCTCGTTATCAGAAAGCCTTAAAAAGCAAAGTAAAACTGGGTTTAAAAACCAGGCTATTGATTACTGACAATTATTTACTAGTCTATAATGTACAAGACTATTTAAATGACTTGGAAACTGCAGAAAAAAGAACAGGAAATGTTAATACTTCTGCAAATCCATTTCAAACATGCCAAAACTCATCACCTTCTAAATTGCAAGCTGCACAATTCTTTCAATGCTTTGTCCCCCTGAAATACTCAAAGCTGTTCCTTAAAAAGACAGCCCAGGTGGCAGATACTTTGTCAAACCTTCAGTATCTACATGGTCACAGTGTATCATCCAGCAACATCTCAGATACAAATGTGTTTCAGGAGTTCTCAGCTGGTGCTGTCACTGCATGCCCTTTGAGGTGTGCCAGCACTCTGCCTTTGGCTTTTCCACTCACGGAGCTGCCTGTGGTCTTGGCTAAGTCAGCCCAGGAGTACTTAGTCATTTAAACCAGCCTAAAGTCCTGCAGATTAATAAAATATGTTATTGAGTAAAGAATAAAAAGCTAGTTCCAACTTCTGATCCTTACTTGCCAACCCACTTGCAAAGTCCTTCGGAGGTGGCTCAGCACAGCTGGCATTCCCATCACTCCTGCTGCATCCAAGCAGCTCTGTCCCAGTCATTAAGGCCACCATTTCCCAGGTGTCCCAGCTCCCTGGAATTTCTGCCTGATCCAGCTCCAAGCTCTGCACTTGCAGCTCTGCTGTGGTGGAGGCTCCCAGGGCTCTGTCCCAGGCTACCTGAGCCCCGTGCACTGCAGGCTGCCCAGAGCAGCTTGTTCCAATGAACCAGGAGCAGTGGTCCAGCACACACACCCCAGAGCTCCCCACTTGCCAGGCAGCACATTCCTCAGCCTGCGTTACAGCGCCCATCTCCAGCCACTCCTTCCCTGGATGGGGTTATGGGGGAACAACAAACCCCACGTACTTCAGGGTTCAGGGGAGCACAGCAAAAATCCTTCACACTTATAGCGTCCAACTGCAGGAATCCCTACACTCACAGACCCAAAGGAGGGGGTTTTTAAGCCTAAAGATATATTTTCATTTGAAAACATTTTCATTCAGTATTGAATTTGAGCCTCTGACTCCAAAGGCCACGAATGCAACCCAGATTACACCTTGTCTGTCTCGATTTTTACAGTGCACAGCCAAAATTAAACCTGCCCTTCTGCACACACAGATGCTGCTTTCACTGAAGGAAAAAAAAAAAAGGCACATTACTAGAATGGGGCTGATGCTCCCACCCAAGGCTGAGCTCAGCACTTGTCTCTGTTAGGGTGTAACACCAGCAATCCCAAGCCAGCTCAAACCTCACACCTGCTTATTAAAACAGAAGTAACCACCCATGCCTCACCTCCACCGTTCTTCACACAAAGAACACCAGCTCAACAGAAAACCACTACAGGTTTGTGATTCTCCCTCCATCAATCTCTGACCTGCACAGAAGGCAGTAAGAACAGATCATTTCCACTGCCTGGATTATTTTCCATTCCTACATTCCTCATGTCCCCAAACACCCACAGTCAGCAAGCAACTTAAATTACACCACCATCATACCTAAAAAACTCACAGAAACTTTAGCCAAGGGATAAATACGAAGCAGAATTCCTGCCTGCATGGCTGTCTCAAAATAATCCATCTCCACACTGATGCTCAGGATCATGATGGTGACAAACTCTGAGGAACAACAGTTTTGAACTAGAACGGCCCTTGATCCAAATTCTCCATACTCTGTCTATCCCACAGAGGGATGAAACCACCCCCATTAGAGAGCACAGAGTTCAGGTTTAAGTTTAAAACAAGGTTAGGTCACAAAGTTAAAACAACTCCAACATCAAAACCCCCTGCTGAAAGTTTTCATAGCCTTGGAAAAAAAAATCTTAATTCAGGATCCAGTTTCATGAATTTTGACAAACTGCTGACACTTGAATGAAAATTTAGGCTGCAAGTGTTACAAACCAGGTTTGAACCCTTTATAGCCTATCTCCTCCTTGCCTAGATAGATTAAATTTAAAACCACTGTATAAACCCTCCTCTCAACTACTACTTATCCAGCTATCATTTATTATTCTACAGACAAAACTATACATGATAAAAGCCATTATTTCATTGCAGTCTGTAAGAAATCTGCCCACACCTCCCATTTTAGTCCATCAATGTAACACTTTTATTCCCTCTCACAGATGTTTAAATCCTCAGAGGACCCCAGGTCACTTGAAACAAAATGCTGCCAAAAGATGTACATGTGACTTTCTGCTGAAAGGAAAAAAAACACAGGAAAAGATATTCTGAAGACAAAAACAGTTCAGAGAGCTTCTGCCTGACAAATGCGCATGATGAATTGAGGAGATCATTAATTAGCAAGCTAATTACATGGGTAAACGAGAGAAAGCTCCAAAAGCCACTTTTTTTTTTTCCCAAGGTATTTATACCAGGTTCTTCCCCCCAACAGGAATTACGTGGTTTTGTTGTTTTTTTTTTTTTTTTTTTTCTATTTTTTTTTTTTTTCCTACTCATTTCTGATTTTTAAGGATCTCACACTCTATCCAACATTTTTTTGAAGTCTCACCTGTGGAAGGTCTGTGCTCTCCTGCCCAGTCCATCAAACACCTCCACTCTTGAACTGAACTCACCTCCCTCTCCTCTCACTGCTCTCATGGAGAAGGGATGCTGTTTACAAACACAAGCACTTCCGAACCTTTCCCGCCTCAGTGGGAGCTGCTTGCCAAAGACTGCTGGCCAACTCTTTCTCGAAGATGCTAAAAATACTATTTATGGTCAAAGCAAACAGAAGTCACGTGCTGGGAAATCAGAGTGCAACACTTACTCAATAGATAGCTAAGAACTGGGAAGTGACACACTTGCTAACCCAGAAATAATTAATTCAGTAGGGCTCCTAAGATGTGACAAATACCCGAGTACCTGAGAAATACCACAGCTATAAACAAACTGTCCAAACTATCAGTCTCTGCTACATCCTATAAAGGAAAGAACACACCCACAACCCCACATTATCCAACTTTCCTTCAGCAGCACAGGCTGGGCAGTTTCCCAGTGATTTGCAGGCACTGGTTGGTGGGAAAACAGTTAAAACACACGTGGGAAGGACTTATTCTGCAGTGCTCCCAGTCTGGAGCTGTCCTCAGGTAGAGCAGGTAAGGTTCTGGGGCCCCCTGGCCTGGCAAGAGCCCCCCCAGAAGCTGCTCCCTGTCTCCTTAAATCTTTGCGATATTTTACCCAAAAGCACCCCACAGCCTAGAGCGGCAAGAAGGATAACGATACAGGAAGGGAAGCCTGCCTGGAACAGCCTTCTCCATAGAGAAGCTGTGCACTTACGGCAGGAGGGTGATTAACATTCCTTAAGCGGGCCGTGCCCACCTGGGCGCACCGAGGCGCTCGGAAGCGCCTGGGAGCCTCACACGTCGGTCTGTATCCATCGCTATCAACGCCCAGGGGGATTAGGGACCTCTTGTAGGAAACGGAGCCACACCGGAGCCAGACCGAGGTTCCCCTCGAGCGGTGGCACTTCTCAGGCGTTGAGGAAGTGAGTGAGTGCAGGCAAAACCCCAAAGAGCAGCGCAGCCGAGCAGCCGAAAGGCGGGAAGGCCGCGGCGGGAGCCAAGGCGCTCCCTAAGTTTATAAATAGCGATTATTTATTGTGTCGCCGCCCTGTCAGCCCCTTCCGCCTCTGACCTTCCCCGGGGCTCTCCCTGTGTCGGCGGGACGTCGGTAGGCGTGTTTGAGGCGTGTTTGAGCCCCGCAGCTCCTTTGTGAGGGCCCGCGGACCCGCACCCTGCCAGGCCCCGCCGGGCCCGGCGACACCCGAGGCCCGGGGCCGCCTTCGCAGGCCTGTACCGGGCCGAGCCCACCGCGACATCGCGCCGTGCCCGCGCAGCGTGTCGCGACTCCCCGTCGCGACACCCCCGCTCCCCAAGGCCTGTAAGGGAGGCTGGGGGGGGGCGGGGGGACGCGCTGAGGGCAGTTCCGGGGCCC
>VWYO01019808.1:104903-173259 GCA_013400275.1 Rhadina sibilatrix | reverse complement strand
CAAAACTGGAGATGAGTTATAGGGAAACCACCAAACTGGTTGGACACGCAGCTGTGAGGTGTGAAAGAGAGCTCTCGGAGTCACGGGGTGAGGAGGTGTCACTACCCCAGTGCTGGGTGAACCTCAAGAGTCGGCAGCTTTAGTTTGGATAAGCACACAGCAGTCTGAGGCCATCGGAAGCTTATCCGAGCCCTGAGAACCTCTCCGGTCTGCAAGAACAGTTCTCTCGCAAGATTCCCGGCACTTGCTGCTTCTGGTCAGCCCAGAAATCCCTTGAGCATGTCCCTCTTGCAGCATTTCAGCACTCTTAGCTTCTGGGAGAAGCCAGGTGCAAAGGTACCTGCAAAAGGGAAAAGCGATGAGAAAACAAAAAGTTAACTCGACTTTTTGGAACCTTGTAAGGCTCGGTTGGAAAACTGGGGGTGCGAGGCAGGTTTTCCTAAGCTCTCTGGCCTGGCTGGCCCATCCCCGCGTGTCCTCACGTGGGAATGGTGGAGGTTTCATGCATGAACACGAGTGCTGCATCCACTCCTCCCTGTGGAGGACAGGAGCTCGGGGGCACTCACCATTTGTTTGCATAGAAGGTGCAAGATTTCAGCAAGCAAGATGCCGGCTCTTCCCACAGGAAGCAAGGGTTTGCTAAATTCTCTGGAATGAAAGAAAAACAGGTATTTTTTTCCTTTATAATTTGTATCTGGAATGCAAATCCAGGGGTAGTGATCAAGTTGAGGCAGGAATCACATTTAACTTCTGCCAGGGAGGAAGGATTTGATTAACCCAGCACTACAGATAAAACATTTCGTGATGCAGTGACCTTGTCACAATAGGGCTAATTACAGAGACTCCAATTGTCCATCAAAAAATATGTTACGATAATGTCAAATCCAGTCATTTTTGCAGAATGCTGCATTTGGTAGAGGGAAAACACTGTTATTTTCTTAATATACTGGTAATAGAAATAGGAACCATTCAACTGGCTCACAGTTAATCCCCAAATGTGTAGGGACAGAGAGAAAATACAAGAATTCTGGTCCAGGAAACGGTTTCTGGTCTTGCAGACAAGGTTTTGTGCCTGTTTAAGGCAGTGTCCAGGTGGTAGAGACACAGAATCTCATAGTTTGGGCAGGGGCACCTCCCACTATCCCAGGTTGCTCCAAGCCCTGTCCAACCTGACCTTAGACACTTCCAGGGATGAGGCAGCCACAGCTTCTCTGGGCAAACTGTGCCAGGGCTGCCCCTCAGCCTCACAGGGGGGAATTTATTCCAAATATCCCACCTAACCCAGCCCTCCTTCAGTTACCCCTCTGAGCCACACAGCCCCTCTGCAACACCTCACTCTCTGTAAGTCTAATTCCCAGAGCCTCTGTGCTCCCAAATGACTCCACTCTACAGCACTGGGATGTTTTTAGGATCAGCTGAAACCAGCAGCAGACTTATGGATAAAACCCTTCTCCAAGGGTGCAAACACCAAGCTCCTTTCCCAGCAGAGCTCTCAGGCTGGTGTGGGCCCCCAAGGACGTGCAACAAGATTTCCATCAGCTCCTGAGGGGAGCTGAGCCTCCAGCACTGCTCATCCTTCACCTGCTGATGGGAACCACACTGAGAAAACCCTACAGGCACAGTAAATGGGAAAGCATCACTTACTGTATAAGTTCTCTCATAGAGATTCCTCCTTCTTTTAACATGGGGGTCACCAGCTCAGCCAGGTACAACCAGATATGGGGAATATCGATGGCCATGTCATCCGCCATCTCCAGGGTCTCGGAAAAGCTTTTCAAGGAGGAAAAATCATCAAGTATTAACTAAAATTGAATTGGAGACACGTCCTTCAAATAAATCTGCACTTCCAAAGTGTTTTGTAACATAAAAGAGGAGTAAAGAGAGAGAGGAGTGAGGAGAATCATAAAGGTAACAAAAAACCTATTGCTGTTTTACACTTTTGGCACTTCCAAACTGCCAAGACTGACTTTCTCCATGCACTAACATGGAGAATATGTGGAAAAGACACCACTTTGTAGATCCAACAGACACATCCAGGAAACATCCATCTAAAATAATTCTTATATCCCAGTACCAAATCATTTGCTAAACATCTAAACATCTGAACAACTAACAAGCAATTTTGTCTGTATATATAAACCATCAAGTAAATTAAGCTTTCTTAAAAATACTCAAACATTTAGGGAAGGGAGTTAATCCTAACAGAATTCCAAATGTAAGGTAAGCAGTGAAAGTAAGAGCTCAGTTCAGCAAAGGAACTTCTATCTGCAGGAATTAATGGACTGCTCCCCAGTGATATACTTTCCAGAATGGCTCTAAACTCTTCTTTCCCATGAAACCCTTGCAGGTGGCTTCACTTCCCATGCCTGGGAGATGGTAATTTTTCTGCTCTCCTGCCAGTGTCTATCATGGTTCGTTTCTCCCCGAAAACCTTGAAAGCTCCTGTGTCCTGTTTAGTGACTATAAATCCACATTTTCTCTCATGTTTCAAACCAGAAACCACCACCTCCCTTGCTTTGTTCTTTGCATCCTCTGCTGCTCCTCCAGCCTTTCTGCCAGAAATTGTTTTCCTGTTGTGCATTTCCCCAGATGTGGGCTGGGCCCAGTGTTCATCCTGTGACCCCTCATTACACGGCCCCTTCTCCTGTGTCGGTAAGCGAGGTGGTTTCTGGTGTTCTCCTCAGCACCCACTCAACACCACTTGCCCTTTCCATCATCTTCAGGAGTTGTTTCACATTGTTTATGTCACATTCAGAGCACAGATCCCAATATTTCATCACGATCCACTTATTCAAACTCCAGGAAACTCAAGAACAGCTTTAATCACAACACATTTTGAGTACGTATCACCTCAAACAAGTCCCTCTGACCATCAGTACTGTGTGCACAGAAATGCATTCCCTGTGGATATAGATTTCTTCAGCTGTTCCATACGGTCTTGAGCTCAGCCTGCCTAAACCTTTCCTGTGAGCTAGATGAAATTCAGGGACAGACACGGGTGCAGGGAGTTCCCTCTCTGAGTGGTTGGTGGTACCACAATGACAGGGATTCAAATTAAAGCCAGACAGAGCCAACTCCTCAGAAACTCAGTACTGAAGGGTTACTTCCTCTGCTCCTTCCCTGCTGCATTTGTGGCTGTCCTTGTTTTATCCCTCCTGTTCTGCACCCCCGTGAGGACAGAGTGCTGCCAGGGACCTCCATGGGAACGGGGATTGTTTTAGGACTGGACACCAGGCTGGGAACACAACACTCAGGGAGCTGAAATGAGCCAGCACCCAAAACTCGGGTTTCTCAAGGCAGGTCCAACCCATCTGCTGAATGTTCTCCTCCTCAGCCGCTCGAGGATTCGGCTGCTCCAGCTGAGGTGTCCTGAGAAATGGCATCATGTGGGTGAAGCCTTCCTCCCAGTGGGAGCGTGGCTGAGGCTCTGTGGGTGCACGGGAGCTCAGGCTCCAGAGCTCCCAGGTACCAATGTTTGTGAAGGATTCTGACTGCCTCCTCTTCCAACTACATCCAGGGATTTGCAAAAGGCAAACGGGGAGAAATGCAGCACAGAACAGGGATCTGAACACACACTTTAAACAGACACCTACAGATCTGCTTCAGAATAAAAGCTGATGTAAATATGAACATATTTACGTTCACTAAAGCATCAGAAACACTTCAAAATATATCACAATAATAATATTCCTTATAAATACACCCAGATGATACAGTCCTTCCAAAAGAATGTGCGGAGAGGGCAGGATACCAAAACAAGGTGGGAGATAATTTCTCTGCAGCAGAGCATCCATTTGCAAGAAACACAATCAGGAGGAAAACAATCAGTGGGTTCTCCGTGCAGAATACCAACCCCTTGAAGAAATCCTGCTTGCTCAGCTTTCCCGAGTGCACCAGCTGATGTAACAGCTGGCCCATGTGATCCCTGGTGATCTGACTCCGCTCCAGCGTCGACTCCACGCCCACACGCACGAACACGGGCAGCAGGCTCTGGGCACTCAGCTCCTCCACACACTGCATGGCCTCCTGTGGAACGACACACATCAGTCACCCCTCAGCTGAAAAGCAGCAAGAACGTGGCAATACAAGAGCATTTCCTACTGTAACATTGGGGATTTTTGGTGAAATGAGTATTTAGCGAAGCTGCCAGGCGAAGTGCTGAATTAGGCTGTGGAACCTCATCACATAATAGTAACAAAAAGAACAGCAAGAGCAATCATGGAATTTATACCACTCAGGTAACAATTTTTAAAATACACAATCGCGTTCCAGGGCTGCTTTGTGAAACGGCAGGAGCTGTCTTCTGGATGCCACCAAAACACCTATTACTGCATCAAGCATCAAGCCAAGTCAAAAAAAGGGTAACAGGTCAGATTTGTTACTGATCTGACCCAGCACAAATGCCTGTGTTACAAACCCACAGCCCATCAAGAAGCAGAAAATAGCTGGGGAGCACTTGGAGGAAGGCAGCCCCTTTCTAAAGCTCTCACTTTCTGACTTAAGCATTTTGAACCTAAACAAAGAAAACACTGAGAGACTTTGAGGGCAGCTCTCAAAGTCCCACATCAAAATCTCCACTGCCTTCACAAGGACCTTCCAGTGAGCAGAGTCCAGCCCACAGATCTCAGTGGCCTTCCTGACCACAGGCACCTGCTCTGTGACTACTGATGCCTTGAGTTACCCAGGCGTGGCAGCCCCGGCTGTGTTTCCTCAGTCCCTGTATGGCTTTTCCCTGCAGGTCAGGAGCCCAGTGGTCCCAGCCTGCATGCTCAGGTTGGAGTTCATCAGATGGATCCTGCTGTCCCAGGACACACAGGGAACCCTGCTAGCCAGCCCTGCTGTCACCAGGGTCAGCACTTTGAGCTCATGCTCAGGTCACACCCTGAGGACCAAACACCTGCCAAGGGCTGTTCCTCTGCTCTACACAGCAGGAACTCACTCATGGGTGGCTGCAGGAACATGAGTGTAGGCAGTGAGTCAGAGCTCTGCTGCCCCTGAAGAGCACCAAGGCTTCCCCAGTACCAAGTAATTCCTGATGCAAAGAAGCTGCCACGATTCCATGGACTTTTAACCAGCCCTACCCTGTCTAATGCAATCCAGCTCCATTTCCAGCCAGCCACAGAAACACATCGCTGTGTTTGCAGACAGGGAACCAAAGTGGCCCCTTCATTGCAGGCATGCAGGGGGAGCCCCTGGAGTCTGTCATAAACAGGAAAAAGAGCAGAGGCTCCTTGGCTCACCAGCCCCTAGGTCACAGGCCAGCTCACTGGAAATCAGAGCAAGGTTTCTCCTCTCCAAACCAAGTATTTAATAATTTATCCCAATAACTAGATGTGAACTCTAAACAATCCATCACGAGAATATTCCTCTTTCCAATTATTAATTGGAAGTCCAATGAAATGGAAGCAGCAACTCTGCTTTTAGAGTGCCAAACCAGCAACTCCCAAGTGCTGCCATTTCAAACTTGGCAGGTTGTAAAATTTATTTCAGTGAAAGATCAAATGAAGCAGCTTTGCAGCCAATGTAACACTTCTTGCAAACTCCCTGGATGAGCTAAAAAACCCATTTACAAGGGAAACAAAATTTCAACCTTTTAACTAAGAAGTGATGACAGCTGCTCAGTAATTTCCAATGTTTATTAAAAATCCTCTGGAGTGATTTGTTCAATATTTAGTATTGTTTTATCTGCCTTCAGATCAGAACAGCACATGCTTTGATAACTAAATGAAAACCTCTGCTTATTTTCCCTCTAGCTTTTCTGCTTCCAAAATTGCTGGTATTATAGAGCTATTCATTGATTCATGACAGATACACATCCATCTTGCTACTTAAAACACACAGGCTGGGCTTTTTTTCCTATTACCAGCAGGGCAGAAAATAAGCTTGGGAGACAACCGTCCTGAAAGTGCTCATGGAGCTGCTGCTGCTGCTGCTGCCTGGATTCTGTCTGGCCCCACCACCTCTGCTGCCTCTGTGTGGGCTGGGCTCAGAGAGACACATCCTGGAGAGACATCACTAAAGCTGCCCAGGGCTTTCTATTAAGTGAGGTTTTCATCTTGCTTACCTTAAAATCATTAATATGCAAGAACTCATCAATGATAGATTTGCATTTTCTCTCTATTTCCTCTTCTGATAGTGAAGGCTTTTCTTGCATTGGAGCTGGGGGAGCTTCTGGCTTGGCTGGCGGAAATACAACAACAAAAAAAGTTTGGAAAAGGAAAACCAGCATTTTAGAGATGACATTCTGAGAATAGAAGTCACTAGGGCAGGTGTGTCCCTTGTCCCATCCTCAAGCACAGGGTAGTTCTTTGATGGGGCTTGGAGCAACCTGGAATAGGTGGAAGGTGTCCCTGCCCACAGCAGGGGCTTGGAACTGGATGAGTTTTAAGGTTCCTTCCAACTCCAGCCATTCTGGGCTTCTGTGATTCTTTCCTGGCTACTTTTCCCCCATATGAACTCCCAGTATTTCTGTAACTTGACCTTGCAGGATCACAGCTGGCAGTGGCACAGGTCGAGCACCTTCAAAGCTCTGCACCAACATTAAATAATTAAAAGGGAGCTGTTGCAGCAAAGTTCAAATATGCTGACTGAGATGGGCAGCAGCCCAAGGCAATCTCCCAATCACATCCCAAACCCTGGTCCCCATGGATTGTCTACAACATCCCGAAGCTTCAGGATAAGCCTGTGCTGTGCTGTGGCAGGCGAGGTGTTTCCCTCACTGCAGCATTTCCAGATGCTTCCCAGGGAAGCAGCTGAACGCTGTCCTTACGGATAAAGGTTCTGTCCACTGGGAACATCACCCTAAGTGCTCCCATTTTCCTAACAACACATCAGCCCAGGCTGGCAGGAGGGAAAGCAGGAGCTGCAGGACTGACAAGATGACAGAGAAGTCACCCTGGTGGGTGCCACCATCCCGCTGCACCAGGGCCAGCTCGGAAGGAGGGCTGGCAACAACACGGTGCTAAAAAGCTGCTGTGCACCATCTGTCCCAGACCCAAATCCCTGCCCTGGCCCCGGGGAATGCTTGAAAAGGGCAGATGTGACTTTACTGGGCACTGAAAAAGCATTCCTGAAGAACTGACAATGATCTGGGGGACTTTATGCCCAGAAGTCAGTGGGACAGTGACAAGATAAAAGAGGCAAGACAATGCCACGGGGTGATGCTGTGCTGGCACCTGCAGCCCTTCAACTCTGCTGGATCCTATGGAGGAGTGGCAAGAGGGACAAGGCCCAGGCCCGCCTGACTCAGCTGTGTCACCCAGGTCTGGGAGGGGCATCCCAGCTGCAGCAGCCTGACAGGGCCCTGCACAGACACCTGTCACTACTCCTGACAGATTCTCCCTTGTGCCTTTCCACACATTCAGCAAGACTCACCGAGCACAGAGGAGCTGTTACCAGGTTCCTTGGCTTTGCTCCTTTCAGCCTCGGAGCTGTTCCTGTCCATCTCCATGGCTCCTGTCAGCTGCTTCACCGTCTCCAGCATCTCCCTGCGCTGCTCCTCCTGGGCCTGGTTGTCCAGCAGCAGCTCCTTGCTGCTGCTGCCCCGGAGGAAGGTGTTGGGCCGGGACAGGGAAGGTGGCAGAGGTTTGTCATTCTTCTCCCTGCCCGTGCTCCCACGACTGCCCAACAAAAACACACTCAGGGGTTAGAAAAGGCACTCGAGGGCTCCACTGCAGGGCAAATCCACCCCCCAAGCCCCACAGGATTGCTGACTCCATTTCTTACAGCGGTACCTACCACCAAAATTAGCTCAATTCTAGGGATGCACAAATACCCAGGGTGGACAGGCACAACTAATGCTTCCTAGAGGACATATGGGAAAACAGTGCTCTTCAGCACCCATTTTATACATGGAATAGTGAATTTCATAACACAAGGACTGTGTTTCACTTAGAAATGGTGTGAAGCTTTAGATTAGATGTAACAAAGAAGTTCCTCCCTGTGAGGGCAGTGAGGCCCTGGCACAGGTTGCCCACAGCAGCTGTGGCTGCTCCTGGATCCCTGGAAACGTCCAAGGCCAGGTTGGACAGGGCTCAGAGCACCTTGGGATAGTGGAAGGTGTCCCTGTCCATGGCAGGGGCTGGGAATGGGTCATCTTTCAACTCTCTCCAACCCAAAACATTGTGATTCCATGAGAGTTGCATTTTTTACCCATTTATTGAAAAATACGTGCCAAAAAACAGGCGACAGTGATCTGTCCTATTGTGTTAATGAGTAAGATGGGCAAAACGATGCCAAAATGGAGTAATTTCCAGGTAAGCCCAAGTTTTAATTGAAATAGGAGGGAAAACATTAGAGACACAACCAAGGAAAACACTTCAGCAGCTTGTGTGCACTGGAAGGAAGATCCAGTGACATTTTAAATGAACTGTACATTTATAAAATGTGTCTAAAGTTAATAAATTTTTGAGGGTAAATATTGAGGGTTTCGTGCCCCAGGCTGGTGTGGTTGCAGCCCTGAAGGAACTGGAGTGAGAGAGAGGCTCTGCAGTGTTTTGTTGGATGTGAGAGCACGGGCAGGTCACACCTGCTGGAAAGGGTCAGACACGGTTTTATGCTGTCTTTCTGCCAGGCTTTAGGTGTGTTTGCCTGGAAAATAAACCTACTGGCCTGGCTGAATTCACAGCCATTAAATCCAACCTATTCATTTCTACATTTTATCTGAAGAGTTTTTAATCTGTTAAACACAACTACCCTTGGCTGAAGGGTGAAGTGGAAAATAAAATGGTTTTTAAAATTAATTGCACCTCTCTCTCCTATATTATAAAATACAGGTGTGTTCAAAGCTAACTCAGAGGGGGAAAAGCACCCAGCCATTCCTGGAAAAGCAAGGAATTCTCTTCTTTCCAAGTGCTGGTGCCCAGAGCAGGGGGTGCCAAGCAGTGAAGAGCGATGGAGCCACACTCACCTCGTTAAGGCCCTGCGAGATTCTAGCTCTGAAGATGAAGATGAGGCAGATACTGGGGAGACTGGAGGCTGCAGGGCAGAAAATCTGTTCAGACTTGTGGCACTTGGTCGCAAGGAGTCTGGAGATCGTGGAGACAACACAGAGCAGAGCAACAAGGTCAGGAGCTGCTGATACCTCAGCATCACTGAGCAGTTCAGCCAGAGTGATGGGGACAGAACTGCAGGGAAAGGGCTGGTCCTGTCCCACTTCAGTCCTTCTTTGTCAGGAGGTCACAAACAGAGGAGAGGAGGCTGAGGGGAGCTCTCATTGAGGGCTGCAGCTCCTCCCAAGGGGCAGCTCTGATCTCTGCTCTGTGACCAGGGGCAGGACCCAGGGAAGGGCTGGAGCTGTGCCAGGGGAGGGTTTAGGTTGGATTTCAGGGGAAGGTTCTTCCCCAGAGGGTGCTGGCACTGCCCAGGCTCCCCAGGGAATGGGCATGGCCCCGAGGCTGCCAGAGCTCCAGGAGTGTTGGGACAGCGCTGCCAGGGATACCCAGGGTGGGGTTGTTGGGGGGTCTGTGCAGGGCCAGGGGTTGGATCTGACCCCTGTGGGTCCCTCCCAGCTGAGGACATTCCATGGTTCTGTGAGCCCCACCTGAACCTGCTCTTTGGCAGCAAAGCCCAGGGTCCATCCTGACTTACCCATCTCGCTTGCCTTGGCTCCACCACTGCTGCCCTTCCCCCAGCTGCCCAACTGGGCTTTAGGCACAAGCTGAATCTTCTCATCTATTGTGGGCTGTAAAACACACCAGGATGTACAATCACAAGGGCAAATTGTACAGTTTAATAATAAATGGGAGATTTTTTTGGCAATAATCCCAGTCTTGTGAACACCAAAATACACTCTACATATTTTTGGAAGACCAAACTGTGACCCAAGACAGAGGATACAAACAACAAAGGGCATCACAAAGAGCTTTTTCCAAATGTCAGTGAGAGACATTCACAGTGAACAGGAGCTTCTTTTTATTGGGAATTCTGAAGCTCAGTATATGCATATTTGAAAGATGTTCAGTTTGTTTGTGATGTGTAAACCAGTTTCACTGTCCATCAACTCTCCACTCATGGCCCCGGGGGATCTGCAGGGCACCAAACAATCCAGAGGGCAAAGGACAACAGGTTGCAGAACTTGGAGGGAAGAAGTGGTGTCTGGCAAGAAGAGAACATTGATTTTACAATGTTCAGTGGGGAATTTATTGACAAGGAGGTTGTGACCTCACAGATCTCAGGGGAGCTCCTCTCTCCTTCCAAAACAGCTGTTGTGGAACCAGCTCCATTTGTATGGAACAAAGGAGAAGGGCTTCTCCTAGGTGAGCTGTAAGCCCAGGCAGGAGGCTGAACCTCTCCTGCTAATGAAGTTTTGGAGACTGTTTTATGACTTTGATAAAGAACAAACTGATTCCATCTGCAGAAGGGCTACAGTCTGTCCAGGTCCTGCTTTACAGCTCTCCAAGAATACAGGCACTGAGTGTAAAAATTCAGGGCAAGTGACATTAAGCGAGACAAGAGAATATTTAGGAGTCAATGGCTTATGCAAAGGCCAGACTTTTCCTTGGCAAGAAAACCCAGAGCTGTTCTGAAGTTTGACAAAGGAGAAATCTCCAGCTTGCCCAGGCCTCAGCCTGGAAAACTGTCCCAAATCCACCAGTCTACAGGTGGAAGGAAGATGCTCATGTGAAGGATGAACGTGACAGTTTATCATACACTGGGGGATGCAACCATGCCACACCAAGTCGTGAAACCTCTCAAAGCAGACACAGCTCTTGCCATTCTAATGGAGCCTCCTAAGTCTGGAGTGCTGCTGTCTGTGACACAAAGTGGATATGCCCTCCCTGTTTTATTGAGGAGCAACATCAGAATAGGCTCTCAAGAACTTGAGGCAGCCAAGGATTTCCAGCAGGTGTTTGAGACCTGCAGGTGATGTGTTTGAGACCCAGGGAACATGGGTGCTGTGCTGCGTCTCCAGGTCACACAATACTCTGACTCACTTTTTCATCACTGAATAAAATGTAGATTTTTCTCACTGTGAGAGCTTTTGGATTACTAAAAGGACACTGTGAACCTGAGAAAGTCTGCACACTCCTTTCCCTCAGGACAAAACAGGAACATCCAGAAGATAACACAGCTTGATTTACACACAGTATTAACTCTGAGGATTTAAAATGTCCCAACCCCAAGTTTTGACCTGTTCCTGGACTAACAGATGTTCTATTGCCCTGAAGGAGGCTTGTGCTGGCACTTACCTTGGTGATTTTAAGGAACTTGGTGGGGTCCAGCACTCTGCTGTTCTTTGCCCCCTGCACAGTGTTCCAGCCGCCTTCATCGACCCGTGGGACACCTAAGGATGACAAACAGAGCCACCCTCAGCTCCTCCCTGCTGTGACTGGCTGAGTCCTTCTCAGGAGGGTCCTTCACACTGACATGACAGACCAGCCTGCCTGTGTTCTCTCAGAACTGACAGAACAGCTCTCACTCCTCTCAAGGGCTGCTTTTGGAAGGGATGGTTCCTGGCTGGTTTCTCTGCATTCCTGTGGGTGCTGCATGTTCATGAGCTCAGGAAGGAGCAGGTGAGACCTTCCCTGACCAGAGCTTCACTCACCCCACAATTCCTGCAGCACTTGGCTGGTCTGACACGGAGCCCCTCAGGCCCTCCCAGGCTCCTCACCTTCTCCTGGTGTCACTTGTAGGATAACTAAAGTCTGTATCTATTTTCTTTACACCCTGTTTTCAAAGCACTTTCATCTGACAATCCTTAGTATAAAGAATCCCCAGAATTACTTTCTCCTTGCCCTGCTCTGTCCAAATCTTCATTTTCCCACTCACTCCAAATTCATCTTCAGATAGTGCCTTGAAAGGTGACACCATGACACTTCCTCACACAGAGTCAGCACCTGACTTTAACAACTAAAGAAAACACAGTTACTCCTGAAATGAGATGTTTTTCTCTTTAAATGAGACTCTGCAGTGCATGGGAATGGATGGCAAACCTGACTCCTAAGTAATAACTTGTTAGAAGAGATTTCTGGCAGCCTGTCACAAAATCAAACATGGTTTGCATGAATGGAACACATAAGCACTGTTGGCCTGTGCTTGGTTATTTTCACCCATGAGATTTGCCCCTGAAAATCCCCACAGCCAATTCATGGCAGATTTGTTCCTTTTCCAGCCTCTGCCATATCAGGCCCCAATTCCCTTTGCTCATTACACTTAGGAAAAAAAAAAACCCAAAGATTTTTTTCCATTTATGTGGGATTCCCTCTAAGGCCACTGGATGTGAAATGAGTGAAAGGAGCAGCCAACTTGGCTTTTACTTTACCCGGTCTCCTCTTGTCTTTGGTCATGAGTTGTTGCACCTTCCTCTGTTCCTCCTGCTCTTCAATCTTGGCTTCTTTATGGATCTGCTCGATGGTCTTGGGGCCCTGGTCTGCTCTCCGTGACACCCAGTTGCACTGGGGAAGAACAAAAAAACCCAAACATGTGCTCAGGGAAACCTCCAGGGGAGCATCAGACATAGGGAATTTGAACACTGGGAACGAGGCCTCATCCTCCCACCCCTGTAATGCCTTAGAGGGGCTGGAGAAAATCCTGAGGAGCTGGGACACATCATGGACATGGTTATCCCAGCAGCAGAGAGCAGAGTGCTGTACTCAGGTACAGAGACTGAAGCAAAGACCTGACTGAATTTAGGACATGTTAACCCCCAGCCTGCACATTCCCAGCTTCTCTTTCAAGGTTCAGAGGATAGAGAAGAGATGCTGTCACTCTCTGTTTATGACTGATACTCTTTGTGGGAGCCTCTCCTCCAAGCTTGAGGGAAAAAAATGAAACCTTGAAAATAAAAAAAAAGCAAGAAGTGACTGATTTTAAGTGAAGACAGTGCTTTGCACTCCAGGAATGGCTGACACATGAATCCTGCAGAGAGGAGCAGCTGTCACTCCAAAAACACCTTCCTCATTTGATGTGTCTTTTCAGCCATGCAGTGCCTGGAACCTTCCAGCCCTGGAATGACCACACTGTCCCTTATCTTGCTGCAGCCTCATTTACAGCCCTTGGGGTAATTCTCTACCTGCAGCTAAAATGGTGACTTCAGCCTCCACACCACCCAAACCAGCTCCCCTGGGGGAGAAATGACAGCTGCTGGGAAGGTTTGTTTCACCCATGGTCACCTCCTCACCTGCACGCTGTGGGGACCCCCTGCACTGCACGTGTACTGACCACAGCACCAGGACAACACAGAGACATTTCCTGGCTTTGAACAGCCAGACTTTGGGGAGAAGGGGAACAGATCTTCCCCCAACATCCCACTTGAGCCGTGAATCCTCCTCTTGCATGAGAGCTTATCCAGTCTGGCTATGGAAGGGAACCTGACAGACTTGCATGAGAGCTGAGCATGTGCACATGGAGGAGAGATGCCCCAGGGAGGCCTTAGAGCCCCTTCCAGAGCCTACAGGGGCCCCAAGAGAGCTGGAGAGGGACTGGGGACAAGGGGAATGGCTTCCTACTGCCAGAGGGCAGGGTCAGATGGAATACTGGGAAGAAATTCCTCTCTGTGAGGGTGGGGAAGCCCTGGCACAGGCTGCCCACAGAAGCTGTGTCTGCCTCTGGATTCCTGAAGTGTCCAAGGCCAGGCTGGACAGGGCTTGGAGCAGCCCTGGGATAGTGGGAGGTGTCCTATGGCAGGAGTGGAATGAGGTGATCCTTAAGGTTCCTTCCAACCCAGACCAGTCTGGGCTTCTGTGATTTCATGCTTTTACTCACTGGAGCCAGGACCTACCAGCCTTAGGTCTATTACATCCTGAAGCATGAAGCGAATCCTTGAGGAGGTTTTCCTCTCTTTCACAATCTTCTCCATCTGATTAAAATACTGGTCCATGCGGGGCTAGACAAGAAAAACATCATCAGCACATTGTGGAGAAAAATGAAAACACTCCCTCAAGGGGTACCCAGTGGATTTCTCTAAGATCACTCTAAGATCACTCTAGGATTTCTGTGCCAGAAACACCAGGGACACAGGCTGCTCCCCAGAGAGGTGACTGCTGGGCCTTGTGCACTTCTCCAGGGTGGATTTGAGGGTGCACAGGGCAGCGTGTACAGGAGATGAGGCACAACTGTGCAGGTACACACTTTCTCTGCGTTTTTAATTACACAAATCATCTCTAACCTCTGCACGTACATAATAAACACTGCATCCATTAAAAATATATCTCAATCTGAGCTTCCCCTCCTCAAATCAGCTGTGTGCTCACCTCAGCCCAAGAAAAACTGGCTCAGGAAACATAACGGCTACAAAACCAGCCCAAGACACATCACTGCATGGTTTATCCCCCAAGCTGAGCCAGGGCAGACTGAGCAGCAGCTCTGGGTCTCTCTGCAAGAACAGTTTAATGGGCCCAGCTGTGGGGAAAAAAACCCCCACAAACTCCTTCTCAGCCAGAAAATCGTGATGTGGTGGAATCCCAATAGGTTCACACTAAGACACGAACTGGGATTGGCACAAGAACTCCTGTTAGATCTAAATTTGGCTCACCAAGCTCTAAAAAGCCTTTTTCACACAACAGGGCCTCTGATTGTTTCAAACAAGAGTTTCAGAGCAGTTTTCTACCATGTTTTCCACTCTTCACTAAAAACCAGCTAAACCCTTCTTGTAGCTAAACAAACAGCAAAAAAATCCATTTAAATTTGTTTCTTGCCTTGGAAAGAAACTTCCAAGCAAACGTTTCCAAAGTTAGCGATGATGGGGAAATGGACTTTGTTCAGAAGTTTTAATTAAACTATGACTAACAATTCAGATTCAATAAAAGCACACAATAAAATGTCTACCCCATGAAGAAGGATTCTCTCACTCTTGACAGAAATAACCAATCCCAAAGACAGGACAGCAGCATCTGGAATTGCTCCCTTGCTCCATGCCCCGCCATGCCCCAGCTTGAGGGTGCAGAACCAGCAGAGCACCAAAATGTTGGTTTTTACAGTGCTCAGAACGACCAAAACAGTGCCCAGGCCTCGGCCAGCCTGACCTCAGCTTGGCAGTCAGACCTGCTTTTCTTCCCAAAGCACACGGAGAAACTGAATCCCATGCTGGTGCTGTGCCTGGTGCTCACACCACGAGGTGTTTAGCCTGGGACTGCTGATAAACCATGTTGTTTTGGTCAATGCTCACAGAACAGTCTGGGAAATTCCTTCCCCTTAAGGCTCAGGATTAATCCTCTGTGATCCCTGAGATCCACTGAGTGGAGAGGGAACTCCCTGCCTGGGGCAGCTGAACACAATTAGCTCCGTTTGATTCCAGAGCTGAGTCCCACTGATTCCTGGCAAAACCCTGGATTTCTCCATCCCAAGCCTGGTTTTTGTGAAGGAGCAGCAGACTGTCTGTGCCAAGAGAAGCTCTTGGAGTGTGCAGTGCTCCATGCTACAGATATATTTGCTGGAAAATGGAGAGAAGGATGCAGGAGCGCTGCGCTTGCAGAACGGCTGCCACATCCCAGCACAACTGAAGACAAGGATGACACAAAACACAGGCACTCCCGAGGCTCAGGTGGGGTTTGGACTGGTTAATGAAGGTATTTTAGATTTCACCTGAACAGCACACTTCATGGTGGCTTTTGTAGGTAGCATAAAGATTCAACTGGAAATATTAATGTTTTGGGAACTACAAAGGAAGAGAGACATTCAACTTGGAAAAACTAAATGTTGTGCATTTCTGGGCTGTGTGTTTGGATAAAATCCTTGGAAATAACAACTGGAGAGCACTGTTGAAAATGATACAGAATCTATTACAGAGCACAGAGCGAGGCCAGGTCATGATGAAACATCCACAGAGGAGTAGATGATTTCATCATGCCATATGGAAATTCCTGAAGAAAAAAACAAATCTTCAAATAAAAACACTCCACACCCATTTTTCCAGCCCTGCCCAGAGAGCCTCATCCCTCACTGCCATTCCTGCCCCACCTTTGCCTTCTCAAAGTCCAGGTCCTTGCCAATGGTTGTGAGCAGGCGGCAAAGGCACTCGAGGGACTCCTCGTCGTGGTTTTTCAGCAGCTTCACCACACAGTCGTGCATGATGGCCTCTGTCAGCATCTTCAGCTTGAAAAGCTCGCCGATGAATTTGATATTCCCGATGGATCTCCGCCGGGCTTTGTCCTTGGCCTCTTCCAGCTCATCGTGGAGCCGTGTCTTCTCCTCTGGCTGTAAAACAGAAAAACAGCTCTGCAAAACCACCTTCCCAGTGCACAGAACTCTTCAGAAGATCCAGTTTTATGTTCATAGACACTGTTCACTCTTTTTCTCCTAAAGCCCAGAAAGATGCTGGGATAAACCCACTGTCAAGGCAAATATCTTTTATTATCCTCAGGCACAGTGACAGAATCAAAGTCTCAACTCCTAAGCCCCCCCAAATCAACTGCTGTCTCAAAAGGAAATAATTTTCTGAGGGAGATCTGAGAACTTATGGAGAAAAACACCACTTACAGTGGTGGCAGCTTCGAGTTCTTTCTGCTTCTTTTCAAAGACATCATCGTCAGCCTTGTCCTTTTCAAATTCCTTCTGGCAGCGATTTAACAGCAACTTACGGAAATTTACTGTGCTCCCAGGTTTGTCTGCCATGGGCACTTTCAGCTGGAGTAAGAAGGAAGAAAAACATCAGCAGAAATAGGGATAAACTTCACAGAGAAGGGGTCATCCATAACAATTTATTTTGCTCTTCATGTTGAGCTGTGCGGCTCCGCAAGGCTGTGAAAATGAAGCCTCACATCAGGATTTCCAGTGGAGTGTTACACTGCAGATGTAAAGTCACACTCCAAACCTGGCTGGCACCACCTCCGCCCGGGGATGAATTACATTGCCATCCATAGGACCCCTTAAAGACACCCCCTGTTTAAAAGCACTCCTGTTCTGTGCTGATGGCTTAAGCCACATTCCTTCACTGCAAGTCATGAAGGACCTGGCAAAAGGGGGCTCTTTTGTCCCACATTCACCACCTGAGCAAAGCCTGGCTCATCTTGAGCTTCCTTGGGACTGACAGACACAGAAGGGTGGTGAGGCCTTGGCACAGGGTGCCCAGAGCAGCCATGACTGCCCCACCCCAGATGCGTCCAAGGCCAGGTTGGATGAGACTTGGAGCAACCTGGGATAGTGGAAATTGTCCCTGCCCATGGCAGGGGGTAGAGCTGTAAGTTTCCTTTCCCACCTATACTATTCCATGCTTCTGTGATTCCATGAACTTCCCAAATACGACTCGTCTTGCAACCAGGTGGAGCAAGGAGTCAACTCCTAACAACTGATCCAAACAAATCCCACTGCCTTGGGCATGGCCAACAAACCAATACTCCACATTAATTATTCTTACTTACACTCAGAAACCGACACTTAACTCTGCTCTCTGCTGTCAGTGCCCATTAGCCCGTGGTGCACCCTGCCCAGAGGCTCCCCTTACCGTCACCAGGCACCGGCACATGTTGGCGTACGCCACGGAGAAGCTGGGCTCGTCGATGGCCTTCTCAAAGACCAGGTCGATGACTCCCTTCAGCCTCTCCTCCGTGTCCACTGTCAGGTCTGTCACCTGCTTCATCAGCTGGTTGAACATCTGGGGCGTCAGCTTGTTCAAGATGCTTCGTACCTTGCGGAACAGTTCCTGAACGACAGAAACACTGCGAGTTCAGGCACAAGTGGCGCAGGGGGGCTTTGGTAACGAGCCAGGATGCTTCCCACAGGGGAATGGAGACATTCTGCAGGAATGGCTGGGAAGCTGAGTGACACACCACATGTTTCCACACAGCCCAACCCCAGTGCTCACTTGGCTAGCAAAAGACCAAGCCTACAGGGCAGGAGTCCTGAAAACACCCAAGTGCTTTTGTCAGGTGCAACAGAGGCACAAAGCCCTTCCTGTCAGAAACACTCTTCTTTACATCAGTTTAATCCATGAGACATAAATTAACAGAGAGTGGCCTCTGTTTCCCTCAGCCAGAGGTAATCCACCTCTCCTATAATTCACTTAAAGGCACTTTATTATTTCCTGTACGGGATGATAATGAGGTCAACAATGCCACCATTAGCTCCAAGAACAGAATTCCAGTGTCCTTCAAGACCATCCCAACTTATCTTACAAATTCCAAGCTTGACCACCAGACAAACATCTCCTCCCAGAGCAACTGTCCCACAGGAGAGAAGGGGGAAAAGGACAGAGGGAGTTTCAGACAGCGCCTTCTGCTCTGGGCAGGACCAACTGAGGGATTTCACAGAGGAACCTCAGTCTTGCTGAGGATTCAGGGCAGAAATGTGGTCTAAAAGGAGATGGAAACCAAGTTCTGTGCTGGAAATGTAGAGCTCTTTGCTTTAGAACAGCAGTAGGAAAGCAATCCTGGAAGAGAGACAGGAGGTTGTCTGGTGTTTTCTGCTTTATATACAGGACTGGCATTTAAACACTGGGTCAAGAATAAACATACCAGCAACATCATCAAGGTAGGGGAAAGCTGGGATTCCAAGTGGAATTCATTGCCCTTTTTCACTGTCTGATACAAGAGGGAAAGCAAATTACCATTATCTGGTGCAGCTGCTGCACCCTCCTGCTTAAGCTCTCACCTGGGTTTTGACATTTTCCGGGTCCTCCGTTTGGTTTTCCCTCTTCAGGCTCGGCTTCCAGGCGTTCTCTGCCTTCTTCAGATGCACATCCTCCTTCACACACACAGTGATGATCTTCCTGGGCTCCCTCCTCTGGCCCGGCTGAGATCTCCTCGGTCCAACATTCAACAACTAGGACAAAAACATCCCTTGTTATATCCCACTTTAGCTCACGCTGGGTAACACACTCCGGGGCAAACGCCAACACCCGCCGACGGCACCGCTGACCACTACCACCACCACCACACTGCTGGGACACCAGGAGTCCCTCTGACCCAACACTACTCCAGGCTGGTCACAGGGAACGTGGAGACACAGACACGTTTCTGTGGGCAGCTTTTCCCAACAGTGGGATAGATGATTCTGCCTACACAACCCAGCGGCGCTCCGGGTGCTGCTACAAGGGGGCAGAACTGACCCCGATGGGCAGAAGTGCCTCTTGGGAGTCAGAAACTCCACAACTGAGACATCACAGCAAGGTGTAGAAGAACTCAGCCCTTACAGGTGTATTTCAAACATGCCATCCCAAGCACTTAGACAATGATAAATTAGCAGCTCTGCCAGAAATGTGAAGTTTTACTGAAGATTGGTTCCAACAAAGCCATTTTGAGACAGACGTAAAACACAGTGAAGGAGTATCACTGCAGCTCCTGCACTCTAAAAATATGCATCCAACAGATACAGGACAAACTCTGGGTGGTTTCACAGAAGAAAGGGAAGCAGATGCTATGGAACTACCTAAGCACCACTGCAATCCTGTGTAGTGTGATGCTCCTCCCAAACAGGTACAAAACCTGCCACAGCCAGGGAGCTTTTCACCAGATGTACAAGTGGGAGGGCACAAGATACCCCCAAACCTCCTCTTCATCATCTGGGAGCTTCTGATTAAAGACTAACGGTACTAGGTGCTATTGGGAGGTTGCTCTTCCCCCACACTCTTTCACATTTCTAAACTCATTTATCACAAATGGCCAACCTCAAGATACAAATTAATGCAGCAAAACTGCATTATCAGTACCAGTACTTCCCACAGCAGTAATTAATCTGCTCAGCAGCCACTCATGGAAGATGGGCCATTTCAAAGACTGCTTTGTTCAACAAAGGGATTCAACAAGCATCAAAAAGGCCAAACCACTGCAGTCACTTGAAGAGCTTCAATGAATAGGAGGAAAGGGCTCTTGGCTGGTGCCTCTTATGTCATACATCAGCCACAAACCTGGGTTTGTGGTTACTGAAAGGCAAAACTCTTCTTAAATGCTGAGGGAGTTGAACCATTTGCCTTTGACAAGGCAAATGCATGCAAATGAATAGGATCCCCAGCATTGCTGGAGCTCTTGTTTGGGCTACAGTATGGGGTAACGGCAACAGAGGAAGGTATGCTGTCAGAAGACAACAACCTCACACCATGACCTGCTCCATGTGCCCAGCAATGCCTGGGAGAGGGCTCTCAGGGGCAGGGTGCCACTGGGCTCCCCTCAAATGACAAAGACCCCTGTTCACATCCCCTGCCGTGCACAGAAATAGCCCAGCAGATTATTCAAACTGCATGAGCCACAGGCCCCAGGAATGCTGTAATTCACAGAATCATTTCTCTTGAAAAGGTCTCCAAGATCATCAAGCCTGACCACTTGTAGCACAACTGCACAAGCTGATCACTCCTGAGAAAACAACAGTGGAACAGGGAGCCTTCAGGATGGTTTTGTGTATCAGTCACCCTCCTAAAGCAGACACTGATCCCTCCCTGTGTCACCTCTCTGTTCCCACCCTGAGCCCTGACTGACACCAGCGTGGCACAGGAAGGCCTGACAGCAGCCCTGCCTTCACACCCCACCTCTGGTGTTACACAGTTCTGCTGCCCAGGCTCTGACCACGCTGCAGGCGTGGAGAGAAGAGATTTTCCTCCAGCTGAAACACCAGACAATGATGCAACAGAAAACTGACTGGCCACAGCCAGGAGTGCCTGAGCTCGCCACACACCTCCTGCCCGCGGGCAGCTCTGTATTCAGAGCCAGGCTGGAGTGTGCCCTGAAAACCCAAACCATTGAGCTCATTCCCCCCAGAACAGGGGCAAAGCCAAGGAGAGGTGACCTGCAGCCACCCCATCTCCTGCACAGAGGCAGCTCTGGTCTGAAGGACCTCCCAAACACGCAGGGACCGAGTCACAGAGGCCGGCGCTTCCTCGGGCACGGAACTTCCTCAGGCACGGGTCCATGCAAATGTTCCTCCTCAGCAAACACCCACCCCTGAAGGAGGTGACTCCCTTGGAAAACTGAGGGATGCACGGAGCACCAGAATGTCACATGTCACCTCCTCACATCTGGCTGCCTTTGAGCCCAGACCCTTCAGGCATCAACACAACAAAGACTTTGAGACTGTACGTTTTTAGTATCTGTGAATAAACTCAGTTCAAACTCCGTGATTAGGTTTTCAATCAGTGAACAGAAACCTCCTTTGAAGATGTAATAAAATAATAGATGTATCTAACCTTTAACAGAAATGGTCTAGGGGTCTGGGGTTTTTGGCTCCAGATTTATACAACAAGTTCAAAAGGTGCCAGAGCTCAGGCCTGGCTTCCTGTAAATAATGATGGGTCTGGGGTGTGGGGCAATTACCATGTGTTCCTGCACTAATCTGAATGACCTCTCTTCTGGAGGAAGACGTGGGAAAGGAAAGAAGGAAGACACAGGTACAAGACTCCTGCAGAGAAGCCAAAGATTCACAGCAGCACAGACTGACCTGGTGCTCCCACTCAGGCCGCAAGTCACAGAAATACTTTAGAAACCATCCAAGGAATTAAGGAAGTGCTTCTTCCTCCATAAGAGGCTTCGAATGCAGACAGTGAAATTGATCTTCCATGGCTGGGAGAGGTTGTGCCTTTCGGGAACAAGAACTGAAGTGATTTCAGTTTCCATCACCTCTCGGGAAGGACAAAGCAAACACAGGGACAGACCCGTCTGCTCCAACCCACCAGCTCCGAGTCTGCATCTCCTCACCTGCCATGCTCACCTAACCCTGCCTACCCCAGAGCCTTCCCAGCTGCATTCTGCTCCTGTGCAACTCCACCTCGGTGCCGTCTGACGCAACATTGGTTAGTGCCAGAAACAGTCATAAAACACATTCAAGCAAAAAGAGGGAAACAAAGACAAAAGCCAAGGAAGCGAAACAAAGACTCTGAACGTGCCGGAAGCGGTTAGCGCTGAGCTCTCAACGTTACTTGGGGCAAGGAAGAGCAGTGGTTGGATGGTTCATGGCATGGCCTGTGCAGAGGTGGGATGGTTGGGGACAGGCAGCGCACACGCAGGGGTTGCCATGCGTCACGAGAGGGGAACGTCTGGCATTGCCGGGGCTCAGAACCCTCTGATCCTACAACCGCCGGTGTCGAGGACAGGCTGGGTAAACCAGGTCACCTTCCAGCCCTCCTCCAGAACAAGGCAAGGAGAGGCTCTGCTCTGCAAAGGCGCAAATGTAAGATGTATGTTATGTGCTGAATGCTCCAAATGAACGGGGTAAGCGGGACTTACCTTTTCTCCCCCTTTCCACAGGTCTGCAAAGTGCAGACCCTCGCGGATCCCGCTCAGGCCAACGTCCCAGCATGCCCTCAGCTGGTGATGTCCCACCCACCACTGAAGACTGCCTAGAGGGGTACAATGCAAGTCTCGTTTCGGTTTTTTTTAAACAAGGTTGCACCTTTTTGTAAAGTTTTCTGCCAGTCGGTCTTTATCAACAGTGGGCGTTGGGAAAAAAGGCAACTCTACAAAAAGGTGCAAAGTCTGGGGAGAGAGGGGGGGATTTGGCTTACCCCTATCGGCAGGTTCCTCAATGGTGGGTGAGGCGAGACCAAGAGAGGGCATGCTGGGGGCCCGCACCGAGCCAGGGAGGGCAATCCAGGGGTGCTCTGCACTTTGCAGG
Source organism: Rhadina sibilatrix (assembly GCA_013400275.1). Taxonomy (NCBI): domain Eukaryota; kingdom Metazoa; phylum Chordata; class Aves; order Passeriformes; family Phylloscopidae; genus Rhadina; species Rhadina sibilatrix. The sequence continues at coordinate 150,786 of VWYO01019808.1, read as the reverse complement.
CCTGTGGAGAGACAAAGAGCGACAGCTGCATTACCCAGGTGCCGCAGGGCTCGGGACACTCAGGACGTGACAGGAGAGGAGGCGCCGCAGCACAACCTGCACATCCCCAAGGCAGGAAGCACGGCGGCCTCGCGAGCTCTGTGGACCAGCTGGTGCTCCAAGAGAAACTGTGGCACTGAGGCAACTCCAAGGCACAGATGTGCACCCCGTAACTGAGGCACCGGCCATGAGGCTGCTCCCAAACCAGAAATATTACATTGACCCAAAATCGCTGGGTCTGACTCCTGGAAACCTGCACACTTGGAAGTTGGGGTCATTCAGGGAACTCTTCTGGAACCAGGACATTTGAAAGATCCACGATGGCTGTGTCATTAGCCACATCCAGATAGAAACAGCAGAAGCATCTCAATAGCTGAAAATCAGTGATTTCCCCTAATGGCGGCAGCATCCTCCTCCTGTGGCACTGACGGGGTAGCACGTGCTGGGGCACCTGTGCCCCAGGAAAAGATATGGCAGAGGCACGAGTGAAGAACTCACAGAGGGATTTCAGAATGTGGGCAAAGCCAGACACAGGGAGAAGAAGGGAAAGTGAAAGAAAAGCAGCGGAAAAGGTGGGAAAACAAGGAATGAAGTGACCAAAGCAACACGTGGAAGCACAGAGAAAGCAGAGACACACGAGTGCTGGCTGTATTTTGTTTGTTAGTAAAATCACTTTGCTCTGTTGGTGTGTTTTGCAGCACAGCCCCCCAGGCTGACGCACTGACGCCGGGTTTGTTGTACGACGAACGCGCGACCGCACCTGCGACTGCCGGGTCCTGATGTGGAAACGCTTCCACACTCACACAGGGAAACAGGAAGGAGATCAAACCCTTCCCAAACAACACCTACCCGTGACAAACATCCAAAACTGCTTCCAATTTCCCTACATTTTGTCAGCCACGCAAACATCACCCCTGCATTCCCCCTGACAAAACGAGAACCACCGGCGCATCGGAAGAGGCCCAAAAGCCTGAGGAGGGACTTTGTAAGGGTTAAGGCCACTTTACATGGAAATTGTCCCTTGAGCAAGTGTTTAAATGAGCAAGTTGGGGTAAACTCACACTTCCAGACACGTTTCTTCCCCCGGGGGCTTGCCTCCCAAAATCAGCAAAGGCTGGTGTGAAGTCGGGGCCTCGTGGCAGGATCCGGGGGTCCAGAGTCCTCAGCGGCAGTTTCGGCTGATTGACCTGTGCCGTGAGCAGAGCACACAAACAGGGGCTGCTCAGGGCTGCTGAGCTACCAGAGGTCATGCAATCTACAGATAACATCTGCTAAACCATAACAGTCGTATTAACATCCAAATGAAAGCTTTTCATAAACTGCTCAAGTTTTAGGCAACCACACTTATGCTAAAAATAAACATTTAATTTAAAATACATCTTCTTCAGGAGACTATTGAGGAAACAGGTAGAGTTCAGAAACATTTCAAGGCTGACAGGAATTATGGAGGATAAAATCACAGCAACATGGGCCTGTCTTGGTTCAGAAGCATGAAACTGCCATCATCCCTCAAAGCAATGGCTTTTGTGCCAACATGAGAGATGGGCAACTGAGCCCAGGAAGCTCAAACACAAAACAGTGAGAAACAATCATGCGGAAGTAAAGGTAGATGAAATAATTTTGGGAATGAAACTGCGTTTTACAATTTGCCTGGGTATGAAACTCAGAGCGGAAATGTTTCTGCACACAAGGATCACCCACATCCCTGAGTCTCAAGAGTGAGTCTGCTGTGGTTCCATCAAAGCCAAGGAACCCCCCAGTTCTCTGTGAGAGCAGAGTGAGGCCTCGGTGTCAGCACTCAGAAATCCCAAGAGTTTCACTAAGCCCAGACCTCCAGAAGAGACAATCAACTCTGAGCAGAGGCCGGAGAGAAATCCCAAAACTGCCTGAGAATGGAGTTCTTAAAGATCTTTTATTAGATCAGCTTATAAATAGTGAAGAAACTGCTTCAGATCAAAAAGCAGTTTGCCCAAAAGCTTCTCCCTGCTTTTTAATTGATGTAATAGATCAATTAATTGATCTAATAAAAGCCACTGTCTCTCCATACAGCCTTGCTTGGATCCTCGGCTCTTCATGGCTGGGTAATTTTAAATTTTAGTAACAACCTGGTATAATTTAATCTAGATAAAGACCATCAAAAACACTTCAGTTCTAAATCATCTATGCACATTCACCAGGCACCAACACCTCTATTTGTAGAGTTTTGTGATGAGACCAACTATTCCCACTTCCCACCAAAACACAGCATGGAAAAGGCTCAGGAATGAGGCATCAGGGGTCTTCACTTCTATCAAATCCCTGCACGTACCTGTTTTATGGGCTCTCCTCTCACCTTGTCGAGCACCACGTCGCTGATGGGAGGCAGCCCCTCGGGCTTCTGGATGCAGGCAGGCATGAACTGGATATCCAGCAGGAACTCCCGGTCATATTGCTTCTTCCCCTCCGGGTCCAGGGGCTTCCACTGCTCTATAGGGAGAGAAGTCCCTGAGAGTCACAGGAAACAAACCCTCTGCTCACCCAGGTGTGCTTCTGGTAAATCCAAAGGGACAAAGGCTGGCTGCACCAGCCCGGGAAATTTCAATTGAATTTAATTTTCATTTTGAAGGGAGAGAGGAGAGCAACACAGGTCACATTAAAGGGACGTGAACAACAGGGAGCGAGGGCCAGGTCCAGAGCAACCACACCCGGATCTGGTCACTAATTCCAGTTCTAACCCATGTGGCCAACTTTGACTTCTGCTCTCCTGTGGGATATGGTGGAACTGGGACAATTTGCTGTTTCTGCATGAAAATGCAGAAGTTAAAAGGGTGTAAAAGGGAGTAATACACATGAAGTCAAGGAGAGCAGTGCATGGAACAAAAACACTCTCTGAAAATGTGAAACCATGGAACTGTGAACAAACCAGGCTGGAGATAAAAAGCAGAAACAAGAGAAACCACAACCACAGGCCATGATCTGGGAATTACATCTTTCTACCTATTTTACGTGGGACTTTTCGGGTGTGGAGGATCCTGCCTGGTGCAAGCCACAGCATAAACCTACAGCCACTTTAGCACAAGGAAAAGTCAGCCTCTGGTGGCCTGGAAATGGGGTTTTCAGCACTGGCCACACAGTTTGTTTCAAATTGGGGAAGAAAACATGTTTTATCTGAATTCATCAGCCCTTCAGGTATTTATTATTCCTTTATTTCACTCCTTGACCCCTAGCTTTGGATCTCTGGGATCTCACCATCTGCACCCCCTCAGAGGGCATGAGCAGGGACTTCCTCCAATTATGGGTTTTAATAACTGGGAATGAAAATACACAGGAGTAATTGCAAACTTTAGCTCTTTATGCAGTTTTATTTCTACAGAGCTTCAGGGGTGCAGAAATGGTTTGGCTGGATCCTGGCTGGAATTCCTGGCCTGCTCACTGTACCTGCCATTTACCATGGAAAAGCTTCACCACAACTACAAGCAGCTTATGTGTAGTTTCCTTCCTCTGGAAAGCTCTCAACAAGCTGTTTTAATGCAAAGAGCACCTCAGTGTCACAGGAAGAATCCCCAACACAGGGAGAGACAGGGATCAAACACACAATTCCTCCAAAAGGCAGAAATTCCCCTTTCTAAAAATAGCAGAGCTGAAATCATGGACTATTGCACAAGTCTGATGTATGTTGCTTTCCCAGGGATCCATCCAACCACTCCAGCTCAGTGAAAGGACATCTGGACCCTACTGGGATTGTTCTGACTGCATCAGCCAATGAATTATGGATTAATTGCAGGAAGTGCTTAGCTGGTTACCTGGTCAGGTACCCTGAGTGTGATGAGCTATCAAGAGGCCTCTGTGTTTCCCCCACACGATATGATTATGCTGAATTAATAAAAGCAAAGCAATTGAGGTCTTTGTCAGAACAAAGTAGGGCAGAAATAACCACTGCAGTGGAGTCCCTTAATGGTGGTGCTCCTTGTCCACCAGGTTCTCCAGATCCTTCCTTATTATTATTATACTCTTTAATTTCTGGGCTCCTAAAAAAAAGACTACGTTATTTGGAGGAAGTTTCACTTGAATAAGAAATTGCTTGAAAATTGGGAGCAACTGAGAAGCTGGTCTCAAGTTCTCTCTAAATGACATGGATTAACTGAGGTTCAGGTCTACAAATTACAAAATCTACATAAATAACAAAAAGGTTAGGTCTTCATAAATAACAAAACCACTCTATAGATATCCTATACCCTATTCAATGGGACTGAGCTGGGCAGTGCCTGGATTGAAAACCACAAACTGTTTCTTTTCCTTACTTTTCTAGAAATCCAAAGATCCATGCAACTGTTTAACCAGGAAATGAAATCTTTACAAACACAGATGTTTGTATTCAGGACCCAATGAGCACTTTCATTTGTTATCTAACCACCTCTTTATTTCAGAGGTATATTGGTTTATGTGGAATTTCTTGGATGGTTTCCAACTGTCGATGATACAGAAACCAACTCTGCTATTTCTACCGTGCTGCAGCCAGCATCCAAATGCACAAAAAATTCAAGGAATTAGGGATTTTCTCTTCTTTTGACCATGACTAGCAAGACAAAAACAACTTTCCTCTTTTTCCCCCTGGAAGATCTCTTGGGGCCTGCTGCGTTGCAGATCTTGGCAGAGCTGCACATGGCAAACACTGAATCCCCTTCCAGCCCCAATGGGAAGATCTGTAGGGATGACACACAGGTGTCAGCAGCCCTTACAGGAGGGAGCAGAGAAGCAGAGTGGAGCAGGACTTACCTGCTTTGCACTGGTACACGGGCCCCTCTCCGGGGCTCTCCGTGCAGCCGGAGTTGGCGTCAGTGCCCTCGCTCTCCGAGACGCTCTCGGCGCCGTTCCGCACCGGCTCTGCCTCCTGCTCCCCGTTCTCTTCCACGGCTTTCACTGCTTTCAGCTCTGAGGGTTCCCTCTCTGGTTGAAGCCCATGGCTCATTTTCTCCTGGTCAGATTCAAGTACTTTGTCCCCTGAAGGTTCCTCCTCCTCCTCCTCCTCCTTCGGCTGGAGCACGGACAGAGGCAGAGGTTTAGTGAGAAACACCCTGACAAATTCAATGCACGTGGAACAGCTCTTCATGGATTCACACAGCATCTTTGGGAGCAGCAGGAATACAAATGCATCTTACACAGGGATATGGAACACCACATTGAGCCACTGGTGATTTATCAGCTCATTCCCATGGATAACTCACTGATAATTAATGGTGCAACTGGAAAGACTCACCACTGCCCATGAAACCCCCACGGGATTGGATGGAGGGGAACTGTTAAGCCATGAGCAATCCCAGCCTGGAAAGACAACTCCACCTTCCTCTTCTCCTACCATCCATGACAAAGGGATGGTAAAGGGCACATGGTGCTTGTTTTGGGGGATTCTTCCTTTAAATGCCTGCTGTCAGCTGGAGCAGATCCCACCAAGGAAGGCAATGTGAGATCCAGCCACAATTCCAGCATCTCGCTTTCAGGCAAAAACATTAATAGTATCCCTGGCTGTTAATTTTACAGCTCTCCAAGGACACAGCCTGATTGTGCATTCAGACGAGGAGGAGCTGGAATGTGCTTCTCCTGGGAGACATCCCAGCACATCTTAGCACTGAACAAAGGAATAACTTCATTGGGGATGCTCTGGAGGAGGCTCCCGACTCTTTCGCCTCCCCACCCATGACAGCACCACATCCTAAAACGCTTCTTGCAGATTTTTCAAGGGAATTCTCTGAAGAATTCCTCAGTGGAACTGCCGGGTGGCGCAGGAGACCTGACTCCTCCAGGGAGGATGATGCAGAGGATGAACCTGCTGGTGCAGCCCCAGTGACACCCTTTGCTCTCCTGCTCTGCATCACATCTGACCAATCTCAGCTTTTATCCACACACTGGGCAGTCTGAATTTTTACTCTCTTGCTCCCTTTTTGATTGATTCTAACCCCACACTGACCCAGGACATTAAGCACAGCTCCCTGCTGCAATATCTCTACCAGAGCAGCAGAGAGGGAGGTTTTATTTTACTCATCTAATCACCCTTGAGGTGGTTTTGCCTGAAAACTTCAGCATTTTCCTTTGTCAGCTTCTCTATCAGTTGGTCATCAGGAAAACTATCCTTTGCCATGACATCCCATGCAGAAGAACCTGCCAAATGTCAGGATGATGGCCTGGGACCAAAACAGGGCAGTGCTGAAGGATCCAAACTCACTTTTCCCTCACCCTTCACTGAAAGGGGTTCCTCAGTGCTGGGAGGCTGGCAGAAGTTTAGTGGAACCTTCTAGTGGAAGGTGTCCCTTGCATTGCATGGAATGAGTCTTTAAGGGCCCTTGCAATCCAAACCAGTCTGTGATTCTGTGACTATTAGTCATTAAATAAGGCAAACCCAAAGAAAACTGAAGAGCTTTAAAAGGGAGCAGACTGACACCTGTTACCTAAAGGATGCTGAGGAATACCAAAGTTCCTCCCCAAAACTCTGCCCTGGATCCTGTGATACAATGAGGAAGCAATGTCTCTGAAGTACAATTTCAAGAGAGGAACACCATCTTTAAATTTGGCTAAAGCAGGACTTTGGTTCCCTCTCACCTCTGTTTCTGCCTCTGTCACCTCCTCAGTGGCTTGGGTCCGGTCTTTTGGTTTCTTCCAGGTCTTTGGTGCAGTTACAGCAGTTTGGGCTGCAATGGAAATGTGCATCTGTTACAACACTGAATGGCACGGAGCTGATGTGGCCATGGGTGGTGAGCTTCCCTCTCAGGGGCTGGTCTGAGGCACAGGAAAATGAAGCAGTTGTAGCCTTGTGGAGGATTCAGTTTGATTTAAGTACTTTGGCTTTCAATGCAGCAAAAACAATCATCAGAATGACATTAAAACAAAGGAATTGTTCTACAAGTTGCTCATTCAAGCTCCAAATGGCACTTGGGGTAGCGAGGATGTCACTGCCAACAGCACAAGGATCATGCAGGGAAAAAAAACCCTCAGGAAGTCAAGTTTTTGGAAAGATCAGGTGCTGATTGGGAGAGAAGGCTGTTCTCAACATATTTTTCTCAAGAATTCTAACATTATTATAAAATTAACCATAAACAAGCCAAAATTTCCAGTATCTCCTCCAGAAGGAAAACTCCTTCAATCCTGCAGCACTGCTCTGAGCTGCACTCATATTTCAATTTAAAAGCAGGTTCATAACCCCACCATTAATGACCTCCCTGGCCAACTGAGTCAATGGAAACACCACAGAGGATTCCCAAGATCCGCACTGATTTACCCCAATTTTCCCTCTAAAGGGTAGAAGAAACCACACAACATATTAAGAGGAGACAAACCCATTAATCTAATCTGCTCCTAATTTGTGACAACTGCTCCCAGCTTAAATTTGGATCCTAGGCACAGATGCCCAGTTATCAGAGTGTAAATGGGATTGATTTTGTGACTGAAGTTTACTGCAAACAGATTTCCAGCTCTGGCCTTTGGTTTCCAGCAGATACTGTGGAAAAACCCAGCGTGCACTTCCTTGATCACAATAAAATACAATCTTGAAAAGTTCTTCACTATGGATAAATAAGAAGAGCTAATAACAGCCAACTCTGTTCCTAAGGGCATGAAGCAAATGGGATTTGCTGTGTTCCACTGCCCCAAGGGACACACAGGAGCCTCCATGGCTTCTCCAGAGTGCTTCCCTGTTTGGAGGGTGAGCATGGATCTGCAGACACTCTGCAGGTTCCCGTGGGAATCACCACATCCAGGCCCCAGCCCTAAGAGCAACAGGAGCTACTGGCACTGATGAAAGACTTTTACCTTCAGGCTGAACACCCCAAAAGCAAAGTTAATTAAAAAAGGAAAGTCGTATTTAAATATTCAAACATCATCTCCTTGCTCACAGAACCAATGGCTGGAAAAGTCACCCAGGTTTCCCAAGCTCCAGGTCCTGCACACATCCCATCCATTGTGTCTCCCTATGGAGAGGCTTTCAGAGCTGAGCAGAGCCCCAGCACAACCCCCAAACTTCTGGGGCTCAAAGGAGGGGAGAGGAAGAGCCAAGCAGGCCCAGACTGCAACACAGCTGGGATCAGCCCTTACTGCTGCTCCCAGCAGCTCCTGGCACCTCGGCAAGAACAGCCCAGTTATTCCCACTATCCTGGGGTGAAACCAGGGCTGAGAATCATCTGTGTCCATGCACGTGGTAATTTCTGGAATTCAGCAAAGCACAGATCTAAGCCAGGCTCCCAGTTCACTCCATCACAAAACCTGCTAAAAATTCAGTGAAAACTGAGCACTTTTCAAAGCACTGTTTTCAGTCTTCTGGTTTGGTGATGTCACTTGCACACTTCCAGGGGTTTCTCCAAGAAAGGATTAGGTCTGCAAAGCAACAACCTCATTTTTGCCAGAGCCAAGTAATCTAACTGATCAATCCCAAAGTTTTTAATCTGACAGAATTTCATTGCCTCAAACCATGGAAGCCATCTACGGTGTAAAATAACATTTCATTTTTAACCACACAGAAATAGACTCAGGGGTCAAGGATTTGGGGCTGGCAAAGCTCCGGGGTGTTTCCTTCCTCAGATGTCAGGATGTGAACATTACTGCTGCTCAAGCAGACATTTTTTCTGCCTTTTGTTGGCAAAAGTAAGCTCTGTAGAGGCTGCAATCCTGCCAAGCTTCCCGAATGAGTCTGGCCTTAAATCCCACGACTTGTATCAGCCTGGGGGTTCTGCAGCTGGAGCAGCCCCCAACCATGTTGTGGAGCTCCCCAGGATGGATCTCCAGAGATCTCTGGAGACGTTGCTCAATTCCCTCCCCTTAAAACAGCAGACACCAGATTTTTTTTTTTTTTCTGTCAAGTTCACATTTCTGCTGCAGGAGCTCAAAGGAGAACTTGCACTGATGTGAGTTTGGGTGCCAACCTTCCCAAAACCCCAGATCCAACAGGACAATGTTGTTACTCATCTGGAGATGGAGTTTCATCGGTGAGGCTGTAGGGAAATACAAAGTAATGTGTCCAGTTTGGCTCTTGGAGAGGGACAACTCTGGACACTTCTGGTCTTTTTAGTTTTCCTGTCTCCAACTTGAGCAACTTCATGTGCTCTCCAACAGTTTCATTTCTGCCCAAATGCAGGTTCATTTTTGCTACTATTCACACTTCCAGAACTTGCTTTCAGCTCATTTAATTCCTTTGGAGAAGGAACTTCAGAAACCCAACCAACACTCTGAGCTCTTATCACATCTTACAAAACCAAGGGAGATAACAGGAGTGACAACAGAGATTTACTTTAGGACTGGAAAGAGGAACAAACCCTTAATTGCAGCCCATCCCAGACACCACTGGCAGTGCTAAGCCCAGCACTGCAGGGATCTGCTCAGCAGGCTGGTGCTCCCTCAGCCCGTTTCTCCAGCTGGGTCACATTCCCCAGTGGAACATCTTCCCACAGGACTGAACCACCCATGGGCCAGCTCACAGCCCATCCGCCGGGACACCAGGCTTCTCCTCTCTGATGTGGTGCCAACTGTGAAGCCTAATTAATACCAGCTCTTACATTTTTATTTTATTATCCAACATGCCATGAAAGACGAAAGCAAAGATTCACCATCGCCTTCCAGCTCATGGAAAAGAAAATATATTCCATTGGTTATGGCAGTAAATCAAGAAAAAGGTGACCCCTGATTTATGTTTCTGACTCTCCAGGTTTCAGTGCTGGAGAAATTTCTCCAAGGTATTTCTAATTACAGCCCAAGCTGCTTGTTACAGCCTCCCCAGCTTGGAAACTCTACGACTCGCCACAGCTGGGCTACTTAATACAGAAATATGTCTCATAAATGAGCTCTGCAAGAAACAGCCCTTTGAATTCCATGTGTATTAAGTTCTTTCAGCTTCCTGTGTTCCAAGGAGCTCTGTCTGGGACACACTTCAGTCTCTTGTTTTCCTCTTTGCTTCTTGTAATAGCCATGATAGAATGGTGACATCAAAGGCCTCAGGTCTCTGGTAGCACCTTCTTTAGAAATTCCACTCCACCAACAAAATGCTTTTCCTGTTTCGTTGCCTGAAAAGTGCTGGTCCCTCACTGCAGCTACAGAAACCCCATAATTTAATAAAAAGGAACAGTTGTTGATGACATTTAGCCAGGGTGATGTTTTTAGTGAGGATTGGAGTGCCCGGGTCCTCTCTTGATAATCTATTTTTCTCCTTGTAGAGCAGATGAGTAGGAATTAATTACTTTAAAAAGCATGTGCTCTTGCCCCTTGCAGGTTAACAGCTCTGTCATAAAAACACCAGGCAAAAAATTCTGAGGGGGCAGGAGCACAACCTGTGCCCTGAGAACAGGGAATGTGTCCCCTTTGGGCAGATGCTCAGACCAGGAACACGGTCAGCAGCAAGAAACCACCCCTGGGTACAACATCCTGCACTGCTCAGTGATTTAATGCTCTGAAAGCCACAAAATCTTCCCCATTCCACAGGGACGCACAAGCAGTGATGCTGATGAGCAGGGAATGATGATCCTGTGACTCACAGACACAGAGACTGAACCACTAAAGCTGCCAACTTTGCTGTGAGGGTGTTCAGAGTAGGCAGAATTCAGTGTGAAATACAACCAGGGTGCTCCAGTAGAATCCCCTGAGCTTGGAAATCTGGTAGAGACCTAACGCCAGTGGAAAAGGAGGAGGAGTGGAGGCTCCCCATGATCCCCACAGGATCAACTCAGCTCTGGCCTCTCCCTGCAAACACTGACAAAGTTGTTTTGTTGAGCTGTAAAAAAAGAACTGCTGCAGGATAAAGATGTTTAAGGGTCTGAATGTATTTTCTTTCTCGCCACAGAGCTCAACAGAGCAAAAAATCCAAGTCTGGTTTCTCTGACTGTTGGACAGAAGGCATATCCTGTAAAATACTGCAGGAACAGGCAAATCCCTTTGCTCATCCCCAAAAAGCTGCCACGTCCAGCACAAAAGATGGGATCCACCCGGGAGCCTCAGCAGTGCTGCCCCAGCAGCTCGGCAAGGAGGGGATGAAGGTCTCGTTCCCAACACCAGGCAGGCCAGGTTATAGCTATGAAAAGGACTTGCAGGAGGAACTGCTGCAGGAGTAAGATTATCCTGAGAGGTCCTAGCACTGTCCCAGCCAGCCCAGCTCAGCTCCCTTTAAAGGGAAAGCAGGGGGATGATTTGTGGCCAAGCTGCTCTGTAATAAAGACACCATTCTGCTGAAGACCCCCAAGAAATATTGCTCAAAGTCACAGAGCTCACAGCTACCAGCACATGCTTGAGAAGTTTTGCTTATCCCAGGTTTAATCCTAACTCCAGAGATCATAAAAAAATATCTCGGCCTTTAGTCCAAAAAACCCACAAACAATATAACCCTTTCTCCTTGCTCCTGAGGGCCAACATCTGGATTTTCCAATGTATATGGCAGACATGCTGTTCCTCGTTCCTGAATTAGCAGGCAGCCCGGGATGATGTTATTTCAATCTTTCTTCCTCTCTCCAAGAAAGAACTGGAAAATGATTGTTGAAAAGACTGCTGGCAGAGAAACACGATAGTTCAGGATCGTTAAATCAGGGGCAAAGCACAAAAAACCACTTGGAGAGCTTTGTGCTTTCTTTGAAGCCCTGAGCTTTTAATAGAAATCTGAGTTTCAAGTCATCTTTTATGTGACTTGAGAACTCCTTGTTTCAGTGTTGTCAAAGCCAATGGCTTGGCTAATGTGTGCTCTGGAGCATAATGACATTACAGCATTAAAATTAATCTTCTGCATAATTAAAAGCCCAAACACTGTAAGTTAATTTTTTTAAAATTTAAACTACAGGCCATTACAAAGCCAGCAATAACACTGCAAGCTGGAACCTGTCTGTGCAAAACCTTATTTACAGAGTCCCATTTCTCCTCTCCTTTGTAAGGAAATTAATTTGGGTTATGAAGTAGCTTGGACTGAAAGAACAACAAAGTGCCAGAGCACTGAAATGATCCGAGTGAAATAAAAATAGAAGAAGATTAACAGGAAAAAATCCTCGTGGTCTGTGTAGTAAAGGGATCTTTCTCTTCATCTGTAGACACTGGATTTTAAAATCAGCATATTGAGCAAACACAGAGCAGGGCCAGCTTCAGCCTCAGCCTGCATTTAAGAGCAGAGCCTGAGATTTCTGAGTCCATTTCCCATTTATAAAAAAAACAACAAACCTAAAAAACAAAAACAAAAACAAAAACAAAAAAAAACCAAAACAGAACAAAAAAACAACCCCCAAAACGTATAGCGTAAGAGTTACTTTAAAAAAAACAAAACCAACAAAGATCCAAATCAAAACTGCCTGTTTGTCCTCTTTGTTCAAGCTTCACCAAGTCCCAAGGAATTGAAATAACTGCGGAACAGGATGTAGAAGATGTGACACATGAAATGCTATAACACTGCTGGGTGTGAAGAACAGCCCCCATTACACCCCTCCAGCAGCAAATACAAGGAATTGGTCATTTAACTTCTTTTCCACAATTTGATCTCCAAGAAGTCCTGTAAAAAAGCCATTTTCTATACGAAACAAAGAGTGGTAAAACCACAGTGCCAAACCAGAGATGTGGCAGGCCTGAAACCAAAGGCAGGCAACAACACTTCGAGAAACAGGCTGAATTTTAAAAGGCAGTTGCAGAAATTGCAATTTTAGTGAACTTTAAACTGTAAATTGCGACATTTAAATTTAAAATTATAAATTGTACATTTTGCTTCCATGTGACTTTTGCAAACGAAAAGTAGAAGCATCACTAATGAAGGATGGGCAGGTAGAGGTGTGTGACACTGAGGCGACCATGGGGTGTGACCCCAGGTGGTGATACTGGTGTGACACTGGTTGTCAGTTGTTTGCATGAGTGTGAACGGTCCATTTCATTTTCCCACATCTGGGAACATTGTGACACAGTTTTACAGCTGGAAAAGACCCCAGTCCAGTAGCTCTGGAAACTGGTGGCTCAGGGGCTTCATCCCAAGAGCTTCAGGGTCCCAAATGCAGAGTCACAGGCCCTTGGACTGACCGCACACCTCGGGGGAACAGCAGCTGTGGCTGCCCCAAGCCTGGAAGCCCAAGGCCAGGCTGGACACTGGGGCTTGGAGCAACCTGGGATAGTGGAAGGTGTCCCTGCCAACGGCAAGGGGTGGCACTGGATGGGATTTAGGGTCCCTCCAACCCAAACCATCCTGGGCTTCCATGAAGAGCAGTGTGCTGCTCTGCACTCCCCCTCCACCAGCCCTGTGTTGCTGTGAAAGCAGGAGCCCACCCCAGCCTGGGACACACATCCAATTATGAGTGACCAATTATGAACAATCAGGAGGGATTTCTATCCCTGCCAGCAAAGACCAGCATTTCACAATCACAATGGCCATGAGGCACCACCAGGCTTTTTTCAGAAACATCTGTTGGAAGAAGAAAAAGCCCCTTCCCTTCATCCTCCAGTTTACTACATGAACCCATGGAACCCAGTGCTTACCTGGGACAGGACTCCTACTCAAGTTCACACTCAGAGCCTCTCGACTCTCCTCCAGTTGCCCATCTGTTTCTGTCTCTTCCTTCTTTTCAGTATCTTTTACCTCTTCACTAAGAATAGTTCTTGTGCTCTCCTCTCCTTCTAAATCTCCCTGGACAACAGGGAGGGCACTCGGAGACAGGAGAGGAGGTGGAGAAGGAGTTGTAGTGGTAACAGCAGCAACGGAAACCGGAGAGGACGGGAGCGGCGGGGTGGGCGGCGGGGTGGGAGGAGGAGAGGGAGCAGCGTGAGGAACGCTGGGAGGTGATGGAGCACTCTCCAGCTCCGCCAGGGGGGCCTCGGGGGGCTCCACCTGCACAGTCAACGCCGCAGCTTCTGCCTGGGCCACTTGTGCCACAGGCTCGGCCCCCGCGGCCCTGGCGCTGCTCGTGTCGCCGCTGCCAGCGGGCGCGGCCGGCGCCGGCCCCGCGGCCTCAGCGGGGGATGCTACTGCGCTGCCGGGCTCCGTGCGCACCGCGGGCTCCGCGGCAGCACCAGGGGCCGCTGGCTCCGGGCAGGCTGTGGCACTGGGTGTAGGCATCGCCTCCTCTCGGGGGGAGGCCAGTTCGCATTTGTCCTCCGGGGCAGCTGCGGGTGGGGCTTTGCTGGACGCAGGGACAGCGGGGGCAGCCGCGGGGACAGCGGCCGCCGCAGTGGCCGGGGCTGGCGACGGAGCACGAGGAAGTTCTGCCGGGGTTTCCACTGAGGTGGGGGCCTCGGTTGTCTGTCCAGCTTGATCTTTCTTCTCCCCAGTAGGTTCTGGTCTGAGGACTGGAGAAGGTGGTTTTAATACTGGATCTGGTTTTGGCTTCTCTTCTGGGAAAAGAGAAAAAAACCATTATCAACAGCAAGGCAACTCCAGGTTCCTGCCTGGTGCCTTGGCTCCCCTGGTTCCCATTCCTGCATTCTGCCAAGGAGGTCTGAGGAAGACACCAGAAGTCCCTGCACCTCACTGGGAATCCAAATTTGAAAATACAACCTCTGCCATCCTGAGAAGAGACAGATCTGGAGAGATTCACTGCAGCCTTCCAGTGCCTAAATGGGGCTTATAAAACAAGGAGAGCAATTTTTTACATGGACAAAAACCTGCAGGACAAGGGGGAATAGGTTAAACTGAAAGAGGAGAGATGTAGATTAGATGTTTGGAAGAAATGTATCAACATAACCCCCAAAATCTGATGCAGGAAGAAGTCCCTGCATTTATCCCATGATCAGCAACAGACTTGGTGATCCCATCCCTGCCATGACCATCATACAGCTCCCAAAGCTCTGCTGCAGCTCTGCTGCCTCCCACTTCTTTTCAACAAAAGTATGAGCTCTTATCATTTAGGATCTTGCAGGAACACGAAACTTCTTCAGGACACTGTTACACCAGCAAAAATAATTCTGGAAAAGCCAGGGGCACAAATCTGCTCTTCAGATTAGCAAATCAAAAGCCACAACCAACCCCATATCATCAAAATTCAGGTAGAACTGAAGAGGTTTGGCTCTGCTGGGTTTCCATTTGGGGCTTACTCAAGAGCTCAGCTGAAGGGAATGGGTTTTTGAAGCAGAACCAAAGGGGTTTTGAAGGAGAATCCATTTTGAAACTGCCTGGAGCATCAAATCCCACCTCCAGGAACAGCAGGAGCAAAAGTGAACTCTGATACAGCCATTAGCAGCACCAGCAGCATCACAGAGGCCCATGGCCAAAGCAATAGTTTATCAACCTAATGAGACACCCAGAAGGAGGATGACAAGTGAGGAAAGAGATGGGAAAGAGGATCCCAACAGCTGATTTTGATTCTGGACGCTCTGCGGAAGAAAGAGGATACGGGAACTGGTTTGGAAAAAGAAAACACGCCACCTCTGATTTCTGGAAAATCCTTTGCAGGAACTCCTGGAGCATTCCTGACATTTACAGCTTGCTATAAACAACTGCCTGGATATTCTCTCCCTGAGTCAAAGGACAATACCCCAAAAAAAAACCCCAACCAGAGGCATTTGAAGTGTTAAGAAAATAATTCTGAGAGATACAACTAGCACAAATCCACCAGAGGTTTCACACCCTTCCTTCAAACCACACCTTGTCTGGCCAATGTTCTCGTCATGGCTATAGGCTGTGTGTGCAAAATCCCAGAGAAAAGTGATCTGAGGAGGGATTTCATGGAATGAGGAGAAGATTTGGCTAATGAGAAGCAAATCTGAACTTGAACCCCCATCCCAGAGAACAAATCTCCAAATCCTGGCAGAGGAGGACTCATCCCTGCCAACTCAGAGAGTCACGTGAACAAGTCACAGTTGGGGAGGGAAAACAAAAATCAATGCAATTCATCCCAACTGGATCAAATCCCTCTTCCTAAATAAGCTGAGATCATTCCTCATGCTATATTTAGAAAGTGTTTACAGGAAGCACCGGCTGCTCCAGGGGAAATTTCAAGAGACATTTTTTTTAAAATTTCCTGATAAATACAATTTTTGCAAAATTATTCCTTAAAGATTCTTTCACATATCCAGTGGGACAGACCCTGCTGTCTCCTTCATGGAAAAGCCATTGTTGGGTTGCTGGGTGGTCCCAGAGGCACACACTGGCCAGGGCAGTGGATGAGGAAGATTTTACTGGCTATGGGAATTTGTTCCTGCTCCATGGTGTTTATCTGACAATAACTGCTGGGCTCGCTGCCATTTTTCCATCTTTTGTCCTGATGCAAACACTCACGAGGCAGCACCAGGACTGACTCAGCGTCAGCAGAGGGGCTTCAGAGCTTTCCAAACTCTGGGGTCTGCCATTAATCTGTTTCCCACAAACCATGTTGCACATTCTCCACATCTGACACATTTCAAGATTTGGAAGGAGGTTTAAAAAGGGGATAATACTGCTCCAAACATCCCCCTGAACCTCTGCAAGCGGAATAAATGTGGGCAGCTCTGATTCCATGCAGTTCCACCCCACTGCACCTCCTGCAGCAGCCTGGCCTGCAGACAGGCCCCACAGGCTGGGCCACTGGCTTGACCTGGATTCTCTAGCAGTACCCTCCCCTCTGTCAGCCTGGCTGGCATGGACACACTAGGGGCATCTACAGGAACCAGAACTTGCACCTAAATAATGTGATTTTTCAGGGTATTATAGTAGCAACACCTGTACCTGACCCACTGGAAGGTATCCCTGCCATGGTAGTGGGGTCAGAATGGGAGGAACTTTAAGGTCGCTGCAACCCAAACCATTCTGGGATTCTATGAAATGCCAAAGGCTTGTCTTTAAAAACAAACTAACTGAGGATATAAATAATGCAATCCCAAATGCAGCCTCAGGAATGAGTTCCAGACCAAGCCAACAGGGACTGCAGTGCCCAGTCTGCCAGCAGAGCCCACTCTGATCCCGAGCCCCATCCAAGCCCAGCAGACCAGCCAGGTGCTGCTCACAGCCAGAAGCAGCTGCACCAGCAGCACTGGGTGTCACAGGATCACAATTAAAGCCTGATTCCAAACTTCAGTGGCTGCAGATGGGCACAGGAGAGAAAGGGCACGGGGATGATCCAACCCACAGGATGAACTTGGCAGAGGGGACTTTGGAGAAACAACACCACTGGTTTTAATGAACAATTCAGCCATGCACTGAATGCACTGTTTTTGTTTTGGAAGCAAAAAACTCCCAACATTGAAATCAAAAATAATTTTGATACCTTGGCACGTGTATCTGAACAGACATGCCCCCCCGAAGTCCTTAGTTCAGTTTAAATATTATTAACATGGTCTATTAATTACTGTCACTAACCCCTACACTGCTCTGCCCCCCCAGACATGGCTGGGTGTTATTCCAGGGCTTTCCCTGCAGTGCTTACATAAATGTGCTGTTTAGCAATTTTTGGACTGGAACAAATGTTTGACTCTTTCTGTGATGGTGGAGATAAACACAGGGAAGCTCATCAGTGTTAAACCCCAGTCAAGCCCTGCTTTATGTTCAAACTAGCACTGTCAGAGTTGTGTACCTAAATAAACACATTTACTTCCAGTTTACTCACAGCTGCATACAAAAAGATTAAGTGAAAGAGAGAAAGAAGAGGAGTAAGACCTGTTTATCCTGGAAATCCACATTTTCATACACAGAGATGAAATACGGTGATGGAAAGTGCTGGATTTTTAGAGATCAGAGTTCAAGGAGGTCTTGATCATATGGTTTAGTGGCAAGGTGGTCCTGTGAGGAGCAGGGGGTTGGTGATCCTTACAGGTCCCTTCTTGCTGGAGATGTTGTGTGATTGCATGGCTTTGCAGCTCAGGCCCAGCTCTGTCCCCAGGGCAGATGCACTTCAGCCATCACCGGTGCGGCCAGGTGACCATGTGGTGTGCTCAGAGGATGTCCCTGGCAGCCAGAGGGACTTGGAAATGTTGGCAGAGGTGACACAGACAGGGAAGAGCAGCTGTGCCAGAGCTGGGCAGCACCAAACAGCCAGGGGAACTCAGGCAGCACAGCCACAGCAGAGCCAAAGGACATCAGACCCACCCATGCCTTGTTCTGGTGACACTGGGGACATTGAAGATCTGCACCAGCATCTAGACAGAGCCCCAGCCCGCCTTTCAGTGGGAGATGGGACCAGCCCAGCCCCCAAAGGTCCTTCTTCAACCTCTTACAACCAATTTCTAGACACTGCAGCAGTTTAGAGGCACAGCACTGGAAGAAGGAAACTCTGCTGTCCATGCTGTGGCTGCAGGAACAACCCCAGGGACACCGCCCTTGGCTCCCCAGCAGTGACTGTGCTGCACGGGGATCAAGGACACCTGCAGCACCAGAGATGTTGGCTTGTCCCCTTTGCTAGAGCTGTGCTGCTCTGGGGCTTGGTTTTCCTCTAGCAAGCCTCCCCAGGGAATATACAACGGAGAAGAGGAAATGGCCTCAGGTTGTGCCAGGGGTGGTTCAGGTTCGATTTTGGGAAAATTCCTTCATGGAAAGGGTGGCCAGGCACTGACCTGGGCAGTGGTGGAGTCACTATCTCCCTGAAAGTGTTAAAAAAATGTGTGGATGTGACACTTGGGGACATGGCTAGTACTGAGCATGGCAGTGCTGGGTTGGACTCGAAGATCTGTGAGGGCTTTTCCAGCCTTGACTCTGAAATCAAACTCTCAGCACTCCAGGCAGAGCCCAGGAGGCTGTGATGCCACGGGTAAAACTGGGAAGCAAACGGTGGTGTCAGCTCTGTACCCCAGCACCAATCCTGCTGCCACACACCAGGAACTGCAGCTTCCAACGGCTGCAAATTCCAGTGTGGAAACAGCCTGGCCCTGCTCTGTCAGCTTCCTGGGACAATTCCCTGAACAGTTTTTAGAATCTCCCTTCCAATGCTTATTATGGAATATCCTGAGCTGGCAGTGACCCATCAGGATCATTGAGTCCAACTCCTGGCCATGTGCAGGGACCCCAAGGATCCCATCCTGTGCCTGACAGTGTTGTCCAAGGAAATGGAATTTTAAGAAACTTTTTCCATCTGTGCCATTTTTACCTAAGTCAGCAAAATCCGCAATGGGCTTTATGAGACACTTGGCACACAAATGGGTTTTTTCCTAGTTAATGTTGCCCATTCCTACAGGACTGGACACACAAGCAGCTCTGGGGAAGCCATATGATCCTCTCCATCTATGCCATTGCTGTGGCTAATTATCCAAATGATCCAAAGCCTCTCTGGCTAAAGCGTTTCCCTGACAACACGCTGGTTTCTGGAGAATGGCACTTGGGTGAGAGGAGTTTCATCCTTCTGTGTGCTCTGAAACAACGTTTAGGACACAGAAGATTGAAGACAATTATTTTTAACCGGTTCCACATTAGCAAATTCCAATTAATTGCCTTAGCAACACACTTAAAATATTCCACTGGAGGAAGAGAAGTTCCTCCCCTCCTATTTCTGCTGCCTGCCGGTCTCCCTGCCAAAAATATTCCAACTAAAACAAGGAAGGAGGGGAGAAAAGAAACGATTCAAAATAATGAGGGAGGAAATGTCCATGAACCGACCTTGTCTGGAGGCAGGGGCTGCAGTGCCAGGGGTGCTGCCAGAGGGGTGGGAGCTCTCCAGGGCTCCCAGCGCCGGGGGAACGGGCTCGGGGAGCTGGCTGGGCACCTGCTGGGCAGGAGGGACAACAGGGTGAGCCTGGGAACACAGAAACAGGGAGCAGAGGCAAGGGGAAGGTGAGACAGGGCGGGACAGAGAGGAGGAACCAAAGGCAGGGAGAATAAAGAGAAAAAAATAAAGAGAAAAGATACACAGGTCAATTGGATAAATCCAAAAAGTCCATGGGAAAGGGTGGGAAAGGCAACAGGAAAAGGGGGAAAGGATGCTCACTGCTAAGAACAGCAACCAAGGGACAGCAGAGCACTGTTAGCAACACTTCTTACAGGAGCTGCAGGAATGCTCTTCCATGCAGGACACACACCAAGGCTCCTGGATCTCACTGTGATTTAGGTTCACTTCTGGGACTTGACTCCTTTTTCCACTGATCCATGATTTCAACCCCCCTAGAGATGTAAATCTATTGATTTACTCTTCCATGTATTTATCAACAGCTGATGTGTGCAGCACGGGATGAATGCTGCACAGATGTATCTACACTCACTCATTATCCCAGCAGGAACATCACCCCAGATTGGGAGTGGTTGGATGAAACAAATCCCTCAGCACTGCCTACAAGCAGCCTGGGGGGTGGGACTTGAAGGGCAAGAGGAGAATAAAAGCAGCTGAGCAGCAATCTGAGGGAGAGCAGCAGGAGCAGAGCCACAAAGAACACGGACTGAGATTGTCTGTACAGAAGAACAAAACAAAAAGGCCTGCAAAGACTGAAGGAGCCCCAGCCTGTGGCAAACACACATATTTTAATTATCTCCCACCAAACACTTACTTGTGCTCAAGAAAGTTTGATGAAATCCTTTGTATTTAGTCTCATAATTTAAGAAAGACCAAGTTAGTGCCCCAGACTTGAAAGTGAGGTACTTGCTGGAGTGAACAAAGACAAGGCAAGGCAGCTGGTCACAAAATCCCCTTAAACACACGCCGGGGACCAGGCACAGAAGAAAATGGGGCTAAATTTTAATTTCTTAATTCCAAGTGGAAAGCCAGGCAGCTCCCTGCAGGTGTGTGCTCTAACCCAGTTCCACATACATGGACTTCTCTGAACATCTACAGGAAAAGGAATTTTTCATCAATCCAAGCACAGCAGAGTGTTCAAGACATGGGTGCCTAATTCCTGATTACAGACAGGCTCTCAGAAATCCAGGCAAAATTTATTTCCCTATAAAAAGAAACACTCTGGCGACCTGCTTCTCTTCCTGGGACTCTTTCTTCCTCCCATCTCCAGCTTTTTGCCTATTGCATCTGAGCAGTGCAGGATAAAAAGGAAATTATCTCCAAAACACTATTTTTCACCACTTCAGGAAGACCAGGAAAAAGCACATCTGGAAAAATAAGAATGAAGATTTAATTGGGAATGAAGGGTTGAAGTTTTATCTGGGATTGCTCCTCTTTCAGGAATGAGTCTGACAGATTGACTGGAGAAGGGATGACGAACTGCAGCCCAGATCCAGCCAAAGGGAAGAAGCCAAAAAACCCCTAGCTTTACAAATGAACAGGTTTCAAGAACATTTCCCCCTTGCCCTCAGTGATGAGGATTTTCATTTTATAAGAAAATATACGGATGAAATCAGTGTGGAGAAAAGAAAACTGTGAAGAAAGAACCACAGGAACCCAAGCAAACCAATGAAGAAGAAACATGTGAACCCAGAAACTTCTTGGGTTAGGAAACGTATTTCCTTAAGAAATGTGGAAAACACTCATTTATTTTGTGGGAATTATATTGCAAATGAATAAATGATCCTTATGCACTGAGCTTTGCAGCTGCAAAATGGAGCACTTAGAGCGTTTTTAGGAAAAAATCCCACTGCACATTGCTCCCCTGATTTATGATTGATGAAGCTCCAAGGGTTGCTCTGGGTTATTCTACCCCATCACAGCCTGGGCAAGGAGCAAACACAATTCTGACAAAGTCATTGAGAATTGGAAGAGTTTAGCCAGGAAAATAAGAGCATTCACTCTTTGAAAAAAGTGATCTTCTGTGGAAGCCAATGCTGAGGAAATCCCACAATCAGATTCTGGCCCTGGGTTTTCTTTCTCTTCCCAGCAAAAAAAAACTTCCCAGAGTGAGAACAGTGTCCTGCTAGAAATGGATAAATCACATCTCCACGTACCTCCAGCTTCTCTTGCAGGAACTTTAAAGCACTTTACTTGCCCAAAAGCAATTAAAATACACTGCAGAGGCACTGGGAAACTCCACCTAAAGCACTTTTTAGTCAGTGCTGCAGAGTAAAAGGTACAGAAACGGCTGAAACCACAGCTCATCTTGGCAGCAATGCTGATCTTCTGCACAATTCCAAAAACTTTCTGATGTTAAGCACAATTCCAACAATTTTTTGATGTTCAGCACTTAACCTACTGAGAGAAGAGGGTGCTTTGGAATTATTTTCCAGGCAAAGTTTTGGTTTATTTGTGTCAGTTAATAGAGTAATTAAAATTTAAAGAAAAAAAGAAAATTTGGAAACTATTACTATTATAAAAGGGTTTCTTTTTCAAATGCAGAATTTAAGACATTGGAGTCTGGTCTCCAGCACTTCCTGTTTCTTCCTCTGTGTTTGTACCATTTAAATGACGAGATAACAGATTCAGAGAAAGAAGTTTTATTAGAATTTGCTATAATTCCAAAAATCTCACTGGACTAGGAGTCACTTTGATGCTGCCTTCTCAAGCCCTGAGGCTGCACACTCACATTTTGAGTGCTCAGACAGGTGAAACCTCCCCAAGCAGCCTGGATCAGCAAGCAGTTTGATCCAGGGGGTGAGCAGGGTTTGGAACAACAGCAGCTCTGCTCCTCCTGCACTCTCCCAGGAGCATCTCCAAAGTTATGGCTGAATATTGAACATTTATTGACTCGAGCCTGCTCTAAACAGCACCACCCCCACTACTGCAATTCCTGAGCACAGTTATTAAGGCACTATTTAATTTCACCCAAGATATTAAACGTGCTCCGAAGACTTGATTTAGAGAAGCTGTTGGGACAATAATGTTGAATTTCCTGGCTTAAGTGGGCTTAAATTTTCAGTTATGTTACACTAATGAACTTATTCTGGTGAGCTCAATTTTAAAGCTCTTCTGTGATTATCAAAAGTGGTTCCAAGCACCTAATCAAAAGGAAGGCTGGGTATTAAACAATGGAATATTTGCATACCTTGGAGGAGATGACTGGACATCACTGCTGTGCTCTGCATATAAATTACAGCTGATCAGAATTCAGGCCTATTAACCTCCTCTTGAAACACATTTATTTTCTTCTGTTTGACTTAATTGTAGTGCCTTAAAACAGATTTCAGAATGTAAGAATGATCAGTCAAGTGCCTGGATTGGCTGCACTGTGCAGGAATACCACAGAAATCCTGGCTGGTTCAACTCTTCCAGCGGGGAAAGTCAGGGAACAAGAGAAAACGGGGAGATGATCTCACCAAGATCCCCATGCTTGGTATCTCTACTGTCTTCTCTGATGGAAGGAAGGTTAACTGGTGCCTTGCTGCTGCTTGTCCTCAACGGGGGCCAGAGGACACAAGGTGCTGCCCTCAGAAGACACAAGGATTTGACTGAGTTGGGAAGGGCTGAAAGCTGAAATCCTGCTGCTCTCAGGGAGGAGGCACCTCTAGGCCAGGCTCTCACTGCACCTCAGTAATCCCAGCTACATCTCCCTGGAACCCCTGCTCCCAGCCAGCACACCTAGGACTCCCAGACAGGGTTGTACTCTTGCCTCAGGACAGGATTTTCAGCAGAAAATCTACACCCACATGGAGAGGAAAGAAAGGTCTGAGCTCAGGAAAAGCTGTTTCACCTAAAAGCTGCCAAAAGCTGGTGACATCCAACAAGGAAGAACGTGGAAGAAGAAGAAATCACATCCCAGCACCAGCTCTACTTTACAGCAGCCATCACCTGGAGAAACCATCCTGACCTCTAACCAGGCACTTAAAGGGGTCAGACTCAAAGGTGTGTGACAAGAAGGGATTGAGAAGCTACAGAAAATGATTTGGAATATTTATAGTTTTTCTGTCACCAGAAAAAAGCGTTTTTAAGTTTGAACACTCAGAGACCAAATGTGTGATTAATTTATTGCAGTTTTGTGAGAAAATTCCTGAGCTCCAGATCTTCTAGTGACTCTCAAACAGCTCCACCAAGG
Source organism: Rhadina sibilatrix (assembly GCA_013400275.1). Classification (NCBI taxonomy): domain Eukaryota; kingdom Metazoa; phylum Chordata; class Aves; order Passeriformes; family Phylloscopidae; genus Rhadina; species Rhadina sibilatrix. The sequence goes on along the minus strand of VWYO01019808.1, from coordinate 127,047 downwards.
CAAAAAGAACAGAGATGCAACTGAAGGTCTATAATCAATCACCTGTGTGACTTTGCTCAGGTGCAGAAGACCTAACAGACACCTCCATTCTCACTTTAACACTGAAATGCTGAAAGCTCTGAAAATCTACTGCTGATAGAAGACTGGGGAGGGGGGATGTGAAGCAGCGCTCAGGCTCCACATCGACGAGCTGAGGACTGAACAAACTTGGGAAAAAATCATTGCTGAAAAATACTGCTAATTCAGGGGCATGCAGGTCCCTGAGATGGTCAGAGGTGGGGCTGGAGGCGTGAGGGAGAGGGACAGCAAAGCAAAGGTCAGAGGGAGGAGCTCAGCCCTTCCTTACCTGAGGTGGAGTCGGGGTGGAGGTGGGTCTGACGGTGGGGGGCGTGGGGTTCCTGCTGCCCCCTCCAGACATGATTTCTTCTGTTATGTCTTTGCCTCCCTGGTTTGGATCCCGGATTCGGATCTACAGGATTGAAAGAACTGCAGTAGTAACCAAAGGACAATTCCCACAAGTGCTCCTGCCACTGCTATCCTTGTGGAGAGCAGCGTGGGCAGCACATGCTCCCACCACACCCAGCAGGAGATGCTCTGGGATGAGCTGGTGCTCAGCAGGAACACTGGGATGTGGCTTGTTTCCATGGCTTGGAATGCATGGCATGGCATCCCTTCATCAACACCTAATTTAATCAAAACCTAATTTAATCATCAACCACACCAGTTCAGTCTAAGTATGTGCAACCCTGAAATTCAAAATACAGTCTCTGCTGCTGGAACCTGAGTTTCCTGCAACTGAGAAAACTTAGGAGACAGTTTGGGTACAGGGCTAAACTTGCCCAGTAGTGGAAAGGGCAAGAATGGAGAAAAGGCTGGATTTTACCCCAACAGCAAACACCGTGACCTTGCCAGTCCAGCTTCTGGGAAAGGGGGAAAGTGAATCAGCAAATCAGCCCCAAGCTCCACCAAAACAGAGGGAATCAAACAAAAATACTGAGTGGAGGAAAGGGAAACTGAAAGAACAAACTACAGTCTTGTAGAATTCTGCAGCATTTAGGGGAAAAAAGTGGGATTTTTGAATCTCTTCATGACCCCAAAAGGGGAAAAAAAAAAACTATTCCAAAATAAACCACTCCAGAATACTCACTGAATCCTCAACTGACACTTGAGCCAATTGTGTCCCTGAACAGGGGGAAGAGGCAGGATGTCTGGGATAATGTGAAACAGAGCTTTCAATCTCCAGTGTAAGAACTGGAGATTCTGATAACCCTGAGGACAGAGCTCTGTGTACCTGCCCACCTTCTCCAAAGGCTGGCTGAACTCAAGATTAATTCCATGCAAAAATCCAAGCAAACAACTCCAAGGGGTTCTGCTGGAAACCACCCTGTAACTGCCCCATGGCAGAGGGTGGGAATGGTCTTTCAGGTCCTTCCAAGCCAACCCTTCTGGGATTCTGGGCTATAAAATCCTAACTGCAGAAGGGCTCTGTGATTTGCCAAACTCAGTCCGGTGGGACGGTGGCTTCACTCTGGGTTCTGAACACACAAACACACACATTGTACTCAGGATGGTGAGTCTGGGCTTCTAATGTATTTGATGGAGTTTTTTTGCTAAAATATTTCATTATCTACAGTATGAAGATACTGAGAGTTGGCACTAATTCCTGCCCTCTCTTCCCCCTGACACAGAGTCAATGGCATTAAAAACAAGAATTCCCTGCTTGGCAGTTTGTAGTACTCAAATACTCACCTCATGGTGGATGTGGGCACGTGCACATTAATACATTTAACTTTAATTTTTCTCATTTCTCCAGCTGCAACACCAATTACTAAATTGAAACAGCACATTCAGAGAGAAGCATCTTGGGCATTAAAAATCCCTTTTCTGCCTCAAAGAAGGCAGCTTGGCTGGCATGGAACTGCCTTAATCCCAGCTGAGCGTGTCTGATCAGCTCTGCATTTCAATGGCACCGGGGATCTGGGCATGTCGTGTTTGGGATGCTGAAAAGAGACTCCTGGGGACTGAAGAGGTGACAAAAAGGCTGCTGAGAGCAGCCATCAAAAAGGGCTTTCCTGCAAGCACAGCTCACACATTGTTCAGTTCTTCCGGTCTCCCAAATCAAGTGTCACCCCAGATCATCCTCAAAACTCCAAAGATGCAAATATTCTGCATTTTGAGACATGTCCAAGTCCCTTTATTCTTTTCTACCCCCAGGAAACTGGTTTTTTACCGTTTCCAAAACACTCACACAAATACTGCTGTGAGCTCCTTTTCAGTGCTTTACAAACGATTCATTCACAAGTTCAAGCCCACATCATCTTTTCCTGGTTAAACCTTACATTCACCCCATATACCTTCACTCTTCCCAACCATCCATCTGTGGATCCCTTTAAATTCCATTCATCTGCCTCTCTCAAATCCCCCCCCAGTGAATTAGAGAGAGAATGCACTCTCCAAGCCCATATCGACTTTGATAATGTGGTCAGGTTCTTTCAAGCCTACAAATATGTCCACAACTTACTGGTTTTCCACCTTTTTCAAGGCATAATATTCAATAATTTCCAATTCGTCACTTTGAATCAATTCCCAACATTCTCCCAAACTGCTGAGTTCACTCATTCCCACCTGTTTTTTTGGGAACACTCTAAGCAGTGGCACAGGTGAGGATTCTAGGCTTGGGGAGACAATGCTGCTTTTGTTTAAGTTTATTTTAAACAGCAAAATTATTTTCCTTTTTGATTGGCTGAGACGTCACAAACTCAGAGAGGAGAGTGCCCATAGAAAAATGGAAAATAAGGCACCATTGCAGCACTGTGCAATGTTTAATTACACTTAATCTCTTTGGGAATCACAAAATGACTGGTTTGGGATGGAAGGGACCTTAAAGCTCATCTTAAAGCATGGCCAGGGACCCCTTCCACTGTCCCAGCCCCATCCAACCTGGCCTTGGATAGTTCCAGGGATCCAAGGTGCTGCTCTGGGCACCCTGTGCCAGGGCCTCCAGCAAAGGTAAATCTCAGGTTTAATTTTCAGAAGATTATTCATGTCCTTGCCCCTCCCATCCAGGACAGGCCCTGGTGCTGAGTCCCCCAGGGCCCCACTCACCGTCTTCTTCTCTCTCTTGGCAGGTGGCGGCTGCTGCTGCTGCGTAGGCACAATGATGGGTGCAGACTGGTACACGGGCTGGCTGGGGTAGAAGGGTGCTCCTGGGGCAGCAATGACACAAACCAGAGGCACAAGGTCAGCTCATGACAGAAACCAAGTGCCAGAGGTACAACTAGCCAGAATTCCCAACATCCGTCTGGGAACGCTGCGTTTGTGGGGCTCCACTTCCACTACACAGAAGGTAATGCTCCATGAGACAACAGATTCAGTTACTATTTCTTCTTTGATTTCCAAAAACTGGCCATGTACATCACCCATTTCTGAGAGGCTGTGAACACCACAGAGGCACTTGCAAGACCATCCCCGGACTCCTCTGCCTGACAGACAGAAAGGTTTTTGGCTGAGTTTGCTGCTGCTTTATCAGGGGTTTTCTGACTTTGTAGAGAAATGCAGTCTAACCAATACAAACAATTTGTGAGGTCAACTCCAACCTATTTGGAAGCCTAACCAGAAAATTTAATTACCAGCAATGTTCTTCTCATGCTGCAATACAGAGAAGCACAGCCACGGTGATTAGTGCAGAACTACACCATGGTGCTGATCACATTCCTAACAGCCAACACAATTCCCTATGGTCTTCCCAGTGGAATGAGAGGGGCTCAATAAATAACCCAGTGCTTTAAGACCATGCCAGAGATCAGGCTGGCAGAACAAAGCTGCCTCCTGCACGTGGATCAGGTGTCAGGGGAATGTGTAAGGTGCTGCTGAGTGTTTTCCCTTCTAGGCAGGGATGCTGGATGAACTGAGTGCTTGCACTGCTGGAGCAATCTGATTTATTCTTCAGCTGAACTAACCTTCAACTGGGAATGAAAATCTGGATTGTGCCTGTAACCCAACCACGAGGTCACTGGATCACAGGCAAAGGGTGAAATCCAAGAAAGCAAATTAAATCAGCCCAGCACAGACTGATCTGCAAGCTCCAAGGATGCATTCATTCATTGCTCCTGCTGAGAGCTGGAAAGCCCCAGCTCAGAGCAGGAACTTCTTCCTGTCCAAGCAGAGAGCACTATATGGCATCAAGGAGATCAAAGTGACACTCCTGGGTGGGCTGAATCACTCAAGAAATGTCTCATTTTGAATGTCAGGTTCAGCAGAGCCACTTTAGATCTGGCCTCAAAGTCTCTATCAGCATCTCTGCAGGCTGGGAATCAAAAATTATTGCCCAGAGCAGCTGTGGCTGCCCCTGGATCCCTGGCAATGTCCAAGGCCAGGCTGGACAGGGCCTGGAGCACCCTGGGATAGTGGAAGGTGTCCCTGCCACGGCAGGGGGTGGCACCAGATGAAATTTAAGGTCCCTCCAACCCAAACTGTCCTGGGATTTTGTGATGCTATGAACCCTGCTGATGAGCAGGTTTCCAAGCAGGGCCTGGGTAAGGTGAGGGAATAGGAGGATCCTGGGTGCCTGCAATGTGTGGATTTCCTTCATTTGTAGTTTCCTAGAAACCAGATCTAACCATATCACCTGCAATGTGATCCCTGCTGGAGAGGCAGCTCCAGCAGAACTCAGGGAACAACTCTCCCTTTATGAAAAGTATCTTAAAAATGCAAATCCTGAAAAGCAACTTCTGGGAAGAAACAGCTTCTGTGACAAGCGAAGTGTGTTTGCCAGTGCCACACTCTCTGCCCTGCTCCCTGCTTTTGATCACTTCCAGTTTTCCAACACCTTCTACTCACTGATCATTTCGGGATCTTTCCCAATGTTGTACAGAAACTCTGTAATCAGAGAACTGCAAACTGCAAAACTGAGTTATAAAATTGCAGTGTCCATCTTCACAAGTTTTGTCTTCCACTGTACTTTCCCTCATCACCTTCTTTAGGTCCTGCAAACTGCAATGATTTTGATACCCAGCAGCCACACTGGCTACAAATCCTGTGGCTCATGGAAAAGGCACTGCCAGCAGCATTATCCACACCTGGACTGCAGATTTAGCTGGTACCCAAACCTGGCAGCACCTGGGGAGAGACTGAGCATTCCCACTCCCTATACACAGCAAAGGAGTGCCAGGAGGGGAAAGGTGGGTAAGTACAGGCAAATCCTTGGTGAAACCTTCCCTGCCTGGAAAACTCTGCAGGACAGAGAGCTCTGGCTTCGCCCACTGGTGCTGCACCTTAAGCTGGGACTGAAAGACTCCAAAATTTTCTGAAAAAAAGCCCAGGAGCTTCCAGGAGAGGAAAGGAGCTGAAAATGAACCTTCTCCTAATTACAGGAGTGAAGACAGAAAAATGGCACTAAGCAAGCAGGAAGTAAGAAAGCAGACTTTTAACAGCACAAAAAATGAGGAATACTGGGCAATTTCCTAATCTAGTGAATCAGATTTGAAGAACCATTACAACATTTCTTCTGTTTTCTCTAGGATCAACCACCAGGAAGTAGCTACCCTGTAATTACCCTCTCTCCTATTCTGAAATTGCATTACCAGGTTCAAAGGCTTCATGGCAACGTTTCAATGATTCCCATGAATTCTCCACACAGACCAGATAAATAAAAGAAGGAAAAGAGGAAAAATAAGAGACCTTTCCTAATGATGCACAAGGAAGCCACTGGGCTTTCTCTCCTTCCAAAGGCATCTGTGTGTGAAGAGCAAACTGCAATTCTGCCACAGGAGCAGGGCTACTACTGCTCAGCCTGGAAGGGAATCAGTCACCCCAAGGCTCCAAAATACCACCAGAAAATTCCCATGGAAGGCTGAGAATACCTCTGTCCCCAACAGGTTGCAGAAAATGAGTGGGCAGGGAGCAGTGAGTGATCAAATGCATGAAAAAGCCAAGTTTTGGCCTGTGAAGGGGTTACAGACTCTTCCACTGGACTAAATTACCTTTGCAGCATCAATCCAGGGAAAAACCCACATAATGCTTGTTTTTATCCCCCAGCACACACCAAACAAGAAAGGCTGGGATAAGAACTGTTAACTGCTGATAACTGTTAATGCTGGAGCATTCCCAGGGCATGGCATACTGAAAACCAGGACTGCCAAATGTACCCACAGTATCTTAATAAATAATAATGAACAGAGACTAACAAACAGCCCCATTCCTGGACACAGGCATCCTAGGCAGCTGCAGCCTCTCCTGACACGCTCACACAAACAATACTGTGGGATTTTTCAGGAGTGAATAATCAGAGCTGTGAGACCACCAAATTTAGCAGCTATGTGAAGTTCAAACAAATGCTATTCCAGCTTGTTACTATAAATCTTCAGCTTGACAACAGAAAAACACACCAAGAAAAGACTCTGTAAGAACTCTTCAAGCAGAACTTACCATAGGCATTGGGGAATTCTCCAGGACCTGGGCCTGGATAAAAGGGTCCTGGTCCTGGTGGCTGCACAGGATATTGCTGGGGTGGCCCGACATACGGGGGGCCACTGTGACGATACTGGGGGGGACAAAAGCAACCATTACTGTACAAGGACTTGGGCAACCTGTAAGTGAGCCAGCCCCCCCAGTCAACAGGGACCTGATCCTCAAGCTGGTTAATTACACCTTTGGGAATCACAGAATCACGGAATTGTTAAGGTTGGAAAGGATCTTTAAGATCACTGAGTCCAACCATCAACCAGTGCCACCACCAAGGCCACCACTGACCATGTCCCCACATGCCACATCCACATGTCTGAACACCTCCAGGGATGGGGACTCCACCGCCGCCCTGGGCACCCTCTGCCAGTGCCTGAGCACCCTTTCCATGAAGGAATTTTCTCCAATATCCACCTAAACCTCTCCAAATGTTAGTGCCAAAAGTAAAGTAAAGCCAAGACAGGGAGGACACAGGAGCTGAGGTAGAACAGAGTCACTCCCCTGATTGCAGCACCACTCTGTGTTATGAGGCCCAAGGTTCTGGAGTGCCTATGGATCTATTAAATTAAATTAGGTATTTTTAAGGCAATAAATATTTTCCAAGAGCTTGAGGGAGGCTTGAAAAAGGTGATTGATTCCTACTGCCTCCATGCACAGAAGAACAGAGAAAGGACAGAGGCTGAAGCACAGAATCATGGAATCATTTAGGCTGGAAAAGCCCCCTACAATCACCAAGTCCAACCCTTTCCCCAGCATTGCCAAGCCCACCCCTAAACCTTGTCCCCAGATGACACATCCACATGTTTCTTGACCACTTCCAGGGATGGTGACTCCACCACTGCCCTGGGCAGCCTCTGCCAATGCCCCAACATCCTCTCCATGAAGGAATTTCTCCCAGTATCCAATCTAAACCTGCCCTGGCACGTGACATGCAACTACCAGCCTGGTTTCAGACACATCCCCACACACTCCTGGCCGGTCCTGAGACAACCCCCACAGAGCAAGCATTGCTCTGCAGTTCCTCAGGTGCCTGGATGCTGGATTTACCTGTGGGATACAGTACTGGGGGCCCTGAGGCATCGGGTAGGGCATTGGCAGGTGGTTCACCATCATGATGTGCTGGTTGGTTTGGTACACGGCAGTCGGGGTCTGTGCTCCGGGACGGATGGAGGGGCTGCTGTTCTGGATGGTGGCTCTTGGAGGCTGGATCTGAGGCCTCTGAAAAAACTAGGAGAGGGAAGGGAGAGAAGAGAGAAAACAAAGAACCGGTCAGACTTTCTGGGAAAGAATACTGGGAATATCCTTACAGGGTTATAGTTATGGAGTTAGTTTCCACGGGTTGCCACACTTCCAGAAAACTGCAGGACAGTCCGTGTTTCTGTGTGAACAGCAAGGCCATCCATGGCTTTCTGTTTTACAAGGCAGAAACAGGCAAGAAACTTTACAAACTAATAATTATTAGTTTGTATCTCCTGGATTTTACAGCTGAACCTTCAGAGCAAACTTTGGAAAAATGACTTTGTCTAATTTTATAAGGTGGGTTGGCTGCTTAAAAACCACACCCTTATAAATAGCCAAGGGAAATGAAAGACCAAGGCAACTGGTCCAATTTATCTCCAGAAGAGCTAGAAGTCCAGAATTTCACAAAGGCCAGAGGCACCTCGTGTCTCTCCTTCACACGCAGGTGACTTGTCCTGCCCTGTTTTCCAAAGGGTGGCAACCTGTCCCAGGGTGGCCCCGAAGGCTGGCACCACAGCGGGACGAGGCGATGCCCGGGCGGATGGGCCAGAGCCAGGCAGCCAAGCAGCTCCTGGCAGCTCTTGGCTCCATCCTGGCCCTCCCGCCCCGGGAAGGGCACGGGGGCTGCAGGCCCTGGCTCTGGATCTCAGCAGCCTGTCAGGTCAGGTCAGGTCAGGACGTGAGAGATGCACCGGACACGGAGGCATTCACTGACGGAGGAGTGACCAGGTGAGAGACACTGATGCCATGCAGAACCAGGAGTTAGAGTTACCTGTATAGGTCTGAATCCTCCCTTCAATAACGAAGCAAGAAAGCAGCAGGAAACAGAAAGAAAGCCAATGGAACAGCTTACAGATCAACAGGAAGGAATAGGATACAACATGCACCCTAAATGCACACAGTTCCACTCAGCTTCTGCCCTGCTCTCACTCATCCCTTCCAGAAACAGCCAGGAAAAGACACTGAGTGGTAGCACAGACTCTGCTGCCAGAATCCCACAGGGTGAGAACTCTCCTAGAAAAGTTTTATATGGAAGCATAAAAGTTAAAAAAAAAAAAAACAAACAAAAAAGCCAATCAAACTTTACTGCATGAAATGTGACACTATAGAAAGACTTTATGTTTACTCTGTTCTTAAAACATCAGATATTTCTCCTTCTGGTCTCTTTCAGAGAGAGTGGTACAGAGACAGCAGATAAAGCAGAAACCCTGGCTCCAATCATGGGTTTCTCTCCTTTTCTGCATCAAGACTGGGAGGGGAAGAAATGCCGCATATTTAACTGTTAAGTAAAAAATAATTATAATAATTAGACCACCACAAATCACATTGAATCCTGCTGGCTGCTGTGCAGTGATGTGCTACAGGGAGTAACTGTGCCAGGAGTGAGAAAAGAAGAGAGGGGAATGAACGGACAGCTGGGATTACCTGCCCCAGGTTTGGGAAGGGTGAGGGAGGACAGAAGGAAGCTGTGATGTCTCTATCCTCAACATGACAATGAGCTTAAGATGGCCATTCTGGTGCTGCTGAAGACTCATGACACCTGAGCTGTTCCCCACAGCAAACAGCTTCTCCAGGAAAGCCCTGGATGACTCAGATAACCAGACACTGTTAAGGTGAGCACAATGATTTTATGTCCAGCCCTGTCACCCTGGGTGAAGAGCTGTCCCCAGCACGCTGGAAGCATGACCTGAACCAGAAGGCAATTGTTGGGGACAGAAGTTTGGAAGTGAGGGTGGAGGAACCAAACGAGAAGAACCACAGCCTGCTGTGGTCCTGTCCTGATAAAACCATGTGGCTGTGAGATGTGGGGGGATGCAGGAGTGTGGCATGAACCAAGCACAGGTGCTGAATTTGTGGCGAGAATCACCAGAGTCTGTGACTTTTTGATATCCAAAACCACCAGAAAGTGTAAAAGTCTTTTTTCACTGCAATTCCCCAAATAATGATCATTTTTAAGCTGCACATTGCAGCACGTGTCTTGCTGAGGGATAGCTGGGAAAATTCAATAACTCATGAGTGTGTGTTTATGCAGAGTGAGAAGGGCTGGAGGCAGAAGCGAGACCTCTCCCTATCAACAGCACCTCCACCCACAAGGCAAGGCAGGAAAACCCCCAATGCCAGAGATGGGGAGACTCCATCTGTGGCATCTGCTCCTCAGCTCCTGCTGCACCTACAGAACCTGCTCCCAACCACCTGAGACCATCGAGGGAACCCCCCAGCACTGGGAACTCCTTGGGCACAGACAGCTGCTCCTTCCCATTGCTTCCAGCTGGTCCCTCGAGGGACCTGAGGTGAGCCCTGCTGGGGGGACAGGCCAGGGAAGCCCCATTGTGTGGGACACAGGCCAGGGCTCCTCCCTGCTGCAGCAGAAGGCAGGACAGCACCCTGTGCCCTGGAATGGGGGTGGCACTGACCTGCCCTTCCATGAGCACTGAACACCCCCCAGAGCTGCTCAGCTGCTCCACAGCAGCAGGGGGGTCTCTGATAAGGAGACTGGAGGTCAAAAAACCTCTCAGAGCCCCCTTGTGTGCCCACACAATCCCAGAGCTGGCTCAGCTTCAGGAATGGGAAGAAAAGGAGGAGAATTCCACCCCTAGCAGGAAGACAGAGCAGCAAGAACTGCAGATCCATTATTCCAAGCAACAGGACCATCAGAAGCTTTTAGGTGGCAACCTGAGACCTCTCTGACAAAGTCTGAATGACTTGTAGCTACCTCAGTTCCTGTAAGCAAAGCCAGAATTCTGGAGGAAATCTGGTATGGGAGCACTGTGCATCTGACCTGGGCATGGGTTTGATTGTTCTAAACCTGCAGCCCCTGACAAAACTGCTTTATGCTCCATCCTTACCCCTGGCCCTCAGGAGCTCAGCCAGCAGTATTCACAGGAATGTTTAGGAATGTTTTGCTATTTGATTTCCTGAAATAGATGGGCATCTATCTAGGTTTTTTCCTATTTTTTGCTACTTTATTTGCTATTAATTTGCTAAAAACTAAGCCTTACAAGGTCAAAGAGATGCCTGCACAGGCAACACCTTCAAGTAACACTAATCATGTCCTATGGAAGAACAGCAGGAAGGGAAAATCTGACAGGTTTGTTCTCTATTTCTTCTAGAAAGTGCAGGATTTGGAGTGGAGCACACCAAGGACCAGAGCAAAATACCCTGGGCCACAGAAAAGCCTCTGAGAGAAACTCTGCATTACACCAGCCCTTCCTTGACACCTTTCTTCAAAAATTAGGCCCTGCTATGTCTAATGATGGTCAAATTCTGGTTGTTCAGCAACCAGTGAGGACCTGGGCCATCACCTTTGAGTCATGTCTCACCCCTTATCTGTCCAAGTCTGTTTGGGAGGGATTTCTTGGATCACCTTGGAGTCAATGCTCCTGGGCAACAGAGTCCTCATCCAGGACTGCTCCTTCTCACTTCCAGAGGAGCACAAGCAAAGCCCTCTGACACTGCTTTGATCAGCTGCCTGAAGCTCAGCTCCTCTGCCTGCTCATTCCATAAGCCCTCACTGTACCAGCAGCCCTTCCCTCCCTGCTCAAGGAAGCTCTGGAAAATCAAAAAGCAGAACTGCACACAGGTTCCACACAGGGTTTCCCCAGTGCTTCCCAAAACTCCGTAACTGGAAAGAACTGCAGTGCCTTAGCTGAAGGTTGCATTGCAGAGATGGTTTCAGCTGATGAGCTCCCACTCCATGGAATGAAACCTTCTCCCTGGTACTACTGCCAGGCTGCCTGTCACCTGCTTCCATGCCAGCCCTCCATGCTGACCGTGTTTTCCAGCTTTGCATTCCCTCTATTTGCTGCAGACACACACCTGCTGCTTCAGCTAGAGGAATTAACACTCATTTTACAGAAACCAACTCCAAACCTCCTGCCTGCCCCTCCTGCACTTCCCTGCCACTTTCCCTGTAGTCACTGCTCACATACCCCAACCTCCTCCTCCAAATCCTTTCATTTACCATCATCATCCTCATTTTCTTCCCCAGTCACTCTGTGCCCAGAGGGAAAAAAAATCAATGATCAGTTACTGCTATCTAGGAAAAGCAGAGATCAAGGAGAGCCCCAGCCCCCTCTGATCACCCACCACAGCTTTTGATGGATTTGCCACTTGCTCTGTATTTCCAGACCATGGCTCCCAGTGCCAGGAGTGCTCCCTTGGACCGCAAAGCCGCACCAAAATAGAAATTTGTTGTAAGAGCCTGAAAACCAATCTATGCTAAGCTAAGTCTGGCAAACATGGGCATTCATCTATTTTTTCTCCTGTGATCATGGCTGGATGTTGTCATGGGTCCATGGAGCTCTATGGGAGGTTGTGCAGAATGGAAGCAAAAGGAAAGTTCAGCAAGTTGTCACCCAAGCTCTGCACTTCAGTCAAGCTTCTCGTGCCCCTGTTATTAATTTTTAGTCTTTTGGTGCCACCAGGAAGGCTAGTGGGATAACCTGAGCCTGGCCTGGGGGAGGGAGGGAGGAGGAGGTGCCTGCACAAGCAGTGCAGTAGGAACTGAGGAGTTGCAGCCCTGAGATGTGAAGATCAGAGAATTGTACAATTGTTTAGGTTGGAAAAACCCTCCAAGATGACAGAGTCCATCCCTAACCCATGTCCCCAGGTGCCACATCCGTACATTGTTTGAACACTTCCAGTGATGCTGACTCCACCTCCTCCAGTGCCTGACCCACTCTTCATGGAGAAATTTTCCCACTATCCAACCCAAACCTCCCTTGGTGCAGCCTGAGGCCATTTCCTCTCGTCCTGTCTCTTGTTCCCTGGTGCCAGAAGCAGGAGCTGCAGCACAAATCCCCAGGTCCTGCTTCCCCAGCACCTCAGGGCAGTTCTTTTGGCTGGCTCAAGGCAAGGTTCATTCCTTCCCCTCAGACTCTCCTAGTTTTATTATTTACTAAAGGACAAAATGAAGGGGAACAGCCCATTTTTGGTATTTAGATGTGGCAGCCCCTCCACATCATGGATGCAGACAGGGAAGTGACTGCAGCAGCCGTTTCCCATCACCTTCTGACTTGAAATACTCCCAAAAAAGCTACAAAATGGTCAGCTGGGTCAGTTTAGGGAGTGAATTCCCAGCCTCTCTAAGGCCCAAAGCTTTTTCACAACAGCACCCAGCCAAGCCCATTCTCTGTTTTATCAGTTACACCCAGAGGAACTCAAGTAACCCCAAGCTGAAACTGGAACAAACTCCACCAGCAGCCTCAAGTGAGAGGCTGAGCCACAAGCAGCAAACTGTCTCAAACACACTTCAAGTCAAAAGGAAATGAGCACATTTTAGTATCTATTTCTGATTTCTGTCTTTAATCACACCAGCCTCTTCTGAACACCCATTTCTAAAATAAACCCCACGCTCCCCAAGTCACTTCATAAGTGAAGGGTTTTAGGCAGATTCAAATGTAACAAAAATTTGCATTTTGGGGCTCAGGCTGGAAGAAAACTGCTATTCTGAACTGTGCTTTGTGAGGATCAGAAGCAACAAAGTGACTCCAGAGCCTCACTTAGAAAGAAAAAACAGGGAAACTCCGTGCACAAAGAGGGAAATGGAGCAGAAATTCCAGGCAGGGAACGTGTGCCACAGCATTTGGGGAAAAACACAGGCTGAAAGTGTATTTAAAAATATTGCCCAAACTACTTTGTAGGGGTTGTTTTCTGTCTCCTACAAAGTGAAGTTTTCCTGCAGATTCTCAGTGTGTCATCTTGGAATCAGGGACTACTGGGGCACATTTAACTTCCAGTCACGACTGCTGCCATTATTTCATTTCCCTTCAGCCACTCTTGTTAACACCCTAAATCTCTGCTATTTTCTCTCACACAGTGTGGTCACACTTTCTCCAGCATTAACTGGCTCCATCAACTCCCACTGTAACTGTCCAACTGCAGGGCAGGCATTTCCATCTAGGAAAAAACCCTGCTTACAAAGCTGCCATTCAACTTCAGGTGCTAAATCATGCTCATTTGAGTATCTTAAAGATCTAATAATTACAGGCAATAACATTAGAGAACAATCCATTATTTGCCTGAAGGAGACCCAGAATCGATACAAGGCACATGTTAATAAAGGCTGGGATGGACACAGGGAATTGCAAACCCCATGGTACTGCTGCTGTCTTCAAAGGGAACGTGGAGCTGTTGTAGTAAATATTAGCCCTGCTGAGGCCAATTTACTTATTAAGCATTTTCTAGCTTACAAATCTCAGTCCCAAAGCTCTCAGCTTGTGTAACACAGTTTAACCAAGTTTAAAAACTCCTATGTGAGGATGATTATTTATGTTGGTCTCAAGCATCCTGTGAGTGCTGGGTTTAGGATGAACTTGCTCCCACAGCCATGACCCTCTTGCATGTGGCAGGGGCCAAAATCCCTCTCTCCACCCCCAATCCACACCATGGGAGTCTTGGATTAAAGGAAACAAACAGCTCATCCACAGCCCAGGTTTCTCTGTGCCGTCCTGATGCACATGAAAGACGTAACTGGGAATAAAGCCTGGAATATTTTTCTAATGGTGACAGCTTCTCACAGATGATTGTAAGTAGATTCAAATACAACAGAGACAAAAATCTAACTGTGATAAAATCAGGAAAACACTTGGAATTTACAAGTGTAATAAGGGCAGGGCAATAACTGGGTCCAAAAGAAAATTCTGGATCCAATTCTGACAGACTAGTGGCAAAGTCCCACCAGTAGAGCCCCCAGTCACGGGAATATTTCCTCCACAGCTGTGCAGCCTCAAGACTCGTGGGCCAAAACCTGCTCAGAGAGAGCTCAGTAAATTTTAGGAGAACATTAAATGGCTCCCAGTGAATATATCCCTTAGGAATGACCCATGAAGGAATTAAGGAGCTGCAGAGCAGTAATGCACTCTCTGTATTGTGCAGTATAAACACTGACCTGAATTCAAGGTCAAGAACAAAAGTATTTAAACAAGATCCTGATCCCATTGTTGCCTGGGCTGCCCAGTCATCCTGCAAATATTCCTCTACCTCTGTCCACACCATCCCAGCCATGCAGAGAAACCTCTGCCCTGTCCCATGTGACCTTTGCCTATGAGTGAACAACTGCAAGTGTCCCATTCTACTCTTTAAACTCCTTCTTTTCCCTGTTCTGGAAGGCTCCAGCTCACTTGCTGCTCCCTGAGCTGGAAGGAACAAGGATGATGGGGATTTTGGGGTGTCTGTGTCCACCTAACACTTACCTGCTCTCCTGAGAGAGAACTCTCCCCATGCTGCTCACCCCAGTGTTCAACTGCTTAGTAACACAAGTGAAGTGAGAACAAAATAATTTCCTGGAACAAACGTTCTATGCCTCAAGCCCCTGTCCTGACACCACAGGATTACTAGGATTTTTTTTCCCTATTAGCTTGTGGAAACAACCTGATTCTTCCAAGTCAAGAGAGCTCTGGAAGAGCTTTCCTGCCTTGTCCTGCCTCTCCTCCTCTTTCCCACCAGCAGTGCCACCTCTATTCCCTCAAAACCTACAAGAAGCATCAAAATCAGTTCCCAAAGATAAGTGTTTCGGCAAAGAGGAGTGTAGGAGCTGAAGAAAAGACAATTCCACACACCCTGACTAGGACAGACGGGCCTGTGTATCTGTCCTGACACTGGAGAAGTCCCAATTCTGCCACCCCTGAGTTCCATGAGCCAGAGCTATTCCTAGTTCTCCTTCTTAATAATGAAGTGGCTCCTTACAAAGTCCAAGTCGTGCAGCAGGAATACTAAATGTTTCCTACAACTCTGGCTTTTGTGGGCTAAATGAAAATGACATTAAGCAAGGCAATGGTGACAAATTCAATGGTGACAGTATCACACAACAAATACAGGAACTGAGAAGTTGTTTGCTTTGCTCCAAGTTGGAAAAGCAGGATTTTTTCAGGTGACATCTTCACGAAACTGAATCCACCACCTCATTTGGAAAATATTCGGAGCAAGTTTCTAGTGATGTGAGAAGGCAAGAGAATCCCACAAATCCCTGGCTGTGATTCCTAGAGGTTCTCCTCCCCTGGGGGTGAGGGGTAGTTAATGGAGCAGTGACCTCGGGCTGAAGTCGGCGTCACTCAGAGGTGCAGGCAGCTGTTAGCAGGGTTATGCACGTGCCAGTAGCTGCTACAGGGCTGCTTTCCTCCACTCCAGTTAGTGGGTGAGTCACCTCCACCCCCACCCCCCAGCCAATTAGTGCAGGTTGATAACGAAGGGGCAGGTACTGTACCTGGTGATGGGCAGGTCGAGGCCCCGCTGCAAACTGAGGAAAGGCGGGAGAAACAAACACAAAAGGAAAGGCACAAAGAGTCAGAAACACCACAACGAACCAAAATGTCACACTCTATGCAAAATAAACCCACAGGAAATAAGGACACAGTCAAAAGCTTTGCTGCAGGACAGCGACACACGGGGACTGAGGTGTCACGATGGACATGGCTACAGGCACTGTGCTGGGAGCTGGGATAAACAGCCAAAGCTGCCCGGGATCCTAAAGGCACTCAGGGATGCAGGCATTTCTTATCCTGCCTGGGAAGAACACATAAAACCAAAAAAAACCAACTTAAAATGAGCAGCAGTGGAGATTCTGAAACTGTTCAAGGTGGAGGTCAATGGTTAAAGCAGCTGGGCCGGAGCCGTTGCAGGGATTTGGTGGGAGCAGAGGATGGAGACTCATGGCTGGGAGAAGAGCCAGGGAGGCTCAGGGGTGGTGGGACATCCCTGCGAGGCAAAGAGCAGCCATTCCTTGCACGTACACCCCCTGCTACAGCACTGCCAGCTTTCCTGCTCCACTGGGATCGCAGCAAACCCCTCCTGAGTCACTGGCATTTGTCACCCTCTCTGAAAGGGAAGGATCAGGTTATCCTGGGGAGCTGAAGGCATCAGCAGTGGAGCATGGACAGAGAACAGGAGGTCCTGGTTCCCAGCCCTGAGCTCAGGCTACTTAATCACTTCCCACTCGCTTGGGCCACACGCAGAGGAAAATAATCCCAACGTAACATGCTCAGTTGACATTAAAAGCATTTCCCAATAAGGAACTGAGTTAGAAGAGAAATAAAAATGAATGCAAGAAATGGAAAATATAAATAAAGATGACGAGGTACCCACTTCCAGAGCTGAATTAGGTGTTGAAACCCTTAATTCTCAGTGTAACAAGCAGAGCGCCACAACGAGAGCAGAGAATTCCACTGATAAGAGCTCCAGTAATTAACTGCAGTGACCACAACTACATCCAGAGTGGATTTTACCCACCAAATGCCTCTGCTCTGACAGCTCAGCACAGCCACCTCTGCTCACTCAGGTGCTCACTTTGTCTGCTTTCTCAGAACAGCGATCAAATCTGGCCACTAATTAGTGACTTTCTTAGGAAGTTTTTTTTCCAATATGGAAAAATGGGTCCAGGTTCACTTGCAGCCCTTCCAGCTCCTCTAATGCCATCATGAAGCAAAGCATAAATATTCACTGGTCCATTTGATCTTTTCCTTTATAAACACTTAAATTGCCTAGATTTAAAGATTTCCAAGAACTAATCTGCTAATCCTAGTGTTTCTATATTCCTTCTACCTTCACCTCATGGTGGCACTTGGTGGCACTTGGATGAAAGTCATATAAACCCTCAGAAATGAGTAAATATGGACACATAGACTATTCCTGGGACAAGAGTTTATAAGCAATAACCTGCACTGGTTCACCAAATAGTTTTCTCGCCCTGGAAAATTTCCCCTAAGCCTTACATTGAAGAATAAAAAAGCAAAGCATGGTCACCTTGTGAAACTAAAAAGCTATGATTTCTATTTTAATAAAACAGAAGGACTCAGAGCCTCCTGGCATCCTCCTGAGGCTCAGGGGGGAGGAGGGCAGTGGCTCTGTGGATGAGGAGAAACAGGTACCTGGATGAGTCTCTGGAGATAAAAGCACTTCAAGTCCTTATTTTCCCAAAGAATTTCCCCTAAATCAGCTCAAATATCTTGTGTTCAGGAAAAGGGACTAAAGGAAGGGCTGAGCCTTTCTGTGGGGCTGCGTGTCCCATGTCAGACACTAATGAAAGAAAACAGCCAAAAAGAGAATGTTGGGATGCAGAAACCTTGTACTGCTTCACTTCAGGGCCAAGGCAGCTCTCTCATCCCTGCTGCACAGAAAAGATTTGTTCTCACTGCGCCTAAAACAAGAGGTGGAAGTTTACATCTGAAGAAGGTGAAGTTTATTCCATGGTGGAAAGCAATGTGTGTTACAAGAAAAAAAATAAAATTTCCAAGTTAGTGAAAAATGCCCTCATCTGTTTTGCACTGGTCACCACTGGCTCTTGATTTTTAATTTTTTAAAAAATAATTCTGTTTGACAGGAATTATTCCTGTTAATAGCTGTAAGCAACAGAACAAACTGTAGTCACTGCTGGCTTAAAATAGACACTTTGGGTTGTTTTTTCTTTGTTTGATGAAGATAGTAGATAGGAAAACCTAATGGATCCTGGGTCCAACCTGCCTGCCCCATCCCCCCCACTCCCTACAGTCCTTCCCACTCCTCCATGGACAAAGGAACGTCCTCTCCCTGCGGATGTTGGGCTAGCACACCTCACCCCTCCTGGATTGCTCCAGCACACCTTTTTTTGGGCAGAAGTCCTAAAATCGGACACTTTGTGTTGTGCTTGGGGCTGCCATGGCCAAGAGCTAACGGGGAATTCTCAGCAGTGCTGAAGGACCTGGATTTTGTTTTCCTTCCCCAGCTGGAGCTTTGCAATTCCCGCTATGGAAGCGATGTTAATGGAGAGCAAACATGAAGCTGACTGGATTGCAAAGGCAGCTGTCCTGGGAGGAACAGAAAAGCCTGAGCTCTGCACTTCCAATGGCCCTGGATGCAGAACAAGATGGAGAAAGCTCTGGCTGGAGGGAGGGGCTGCATCAGTCCTGCCTGCCCACACTGGAAACCCCCTCCTCATCCCCTCCTCACCCTCCCCTCACCACCAAACGGGACGGTTAAAATAGAACCTAGAAAAAAATGATAATCAAATTACAAATAAACAAATCAAGCAAAGAACCAAATGCAGAAGTAGCTCAGGCCTGGGCTAGTCTTGCATTTGCTTTGAGGTGGGAGGTGGAATGAGATGTGATGGGATGGGTGGGAGTAGCTTTTAGTCATGGGGTGAGATGGGCACTAGCAAAGCACATGGCAAAACCTGCACACAGGAGAGCTCAGAACAATACAAACAAGGCTGACAGGTGCAGATAAATTCTTCTTTGGGATCTCCTCAGTTATGGGGTCAAAACCCTACAAAATTTGACATTTACTGGCCAAATTTCCTGCAGATTCTCTCTCTGCTGAGCGACAAAGCCCAAGGGGCCTGGGTCTCTGTCCTACCCCAGGTCAGACCCCCAGCTGTAATTCACCTTTGGGCCCTTGTGGTACCACCTCACCTGGCAGAGGCTGCCACGGCAGCTGGTGTTTTCAGCAAAGAAGCAAAATCAGTGCATTTCTGTAGCCAACAAAAAAGGATGTGGTAAAAAAATATATATAATAAAGAAAGGAAGAAGAAATAAAAACAGTGCCATGGGCACAATTGCCTGCAAGAAGGAGTACAGTTTGTTATATTGCTTACAATGCAGTATTTTATCCAGCCTCTTCCAGCCAGGGACCTGTAAACCGGACTCTGTTCCAAAACCTTCCTCCTCTTCCAGTTTTCTGTGCAATGTACTGGCACTGTTCTGCTGGGCTGTCAAAAAAACTGGTTTAGAGATGCAGCTCTTCAGTCAAGTTTTTGCTCCAGTTCTAACCATACCAGCTTAGTTGTGCTTTGCAACAATTAAAGAGAAAGATGATTATACTTACTGAGGAGACAGTTTTACCAGCAGTGTCCTGCATTACTGATGAGAACAGGGCACTAAGGACAAATTTCCAGCTGTCACATCAAAGAGCTTCAAAATCAGCATTACCTGGCTTGTTCATCAGCAGAGGTTAAAAGGGCCTCAGAACAAACCCTGACATGTCCTGAAGGGGAAACATCTAGAGTTGGGCAAGTGCCCCAGTGATGTTGCAGGTTTGGGGATCTTGCCCTGGGTACCTCTGTATTTATACCTGTTTTGTGGACAAACCCCTCTTTCTCAGAGGCTTTCAGTTTGCTCCAGGAGCATTCACCTTACTCTAAAAAGAGAAGAATGCTGGGAAGGCACCAGGGGTTATGGGCAACCTGAAGGTGTCCTGACACAGAGGGGCAGGAGGTGCAGGATTGCTGCTCCCTCGGCTGACGGAGCCTTGAGATGTGGTGATGGGAAGACACTGTGCCTCCAGAAGCTGGGCAAAGCCTCTGATGCCCTAGGAGAGTCTTCTAACACCATGTGGAGCTGTGCTACAAGCAGAGAATCCCCAGAAAGCACTTGGCTTGGGGAACTGAAGTCCTACAACAACAGAACGGTATCACAATAAACATCCACCCCCCAAAAATAGACTGTGAAGGATGATCAGACCTGATGTTGGATGAAAAAGGGGCTCAGCACAAAGAGATCTGAGTACACAGAAGCTCTAGGTTACATGTGAGCACCTTCAGGGTTAGAAGTGATCAGTGGCACTGATTTGGGAGCAAAGCCCAGAGGCCACTGGAGACCAAGTGCTGCCCCAGAGAATTGCTTGTGTTTGATCTTTGGTCTATCCCTGCATAAAACACATCCTTAAAGAAAAAATAGGAAGGAAAAAAAAAAGAGAAAGATTCTGGCAATGAACCTGAACTCTATAATGAAGTGAACCTGAAAGCAACTAGGCTAAAAATAAATGGTGTTATTTGAAAGCAGATGAGAATCCCTCCATCGCTTCTTTGGGAACTTTAGAAGGAAACTTATCCTACCAGGAAAATGTCTGAAAAACTCAATCAAGGTTTGTCATTTGGGATGTGCTTCCAGGTCAGTAGAATGGGCTTTCCAGAGAACTAGCCATGTGCTAGAGACACACACAGACAGAGAAACATACGAATGAGAAGGGAAGAACAGGAGATGAGGCCAGCGTGGGCTCCTTACCGGCGAGCGGGTCTGAGGCTGCGTGTTCATTGTTTGAGGGGCTTGAGGGTACACCAATGTGGTTGGAGCTGCATTCTGTCCTGAGGGATAAGGAGCCTGCCAGGGAACAAGAAAGGCAAAGTTAATGAATCCAACAATTCATCCCAAAAAACAGGAACAGAACACGTTATCAGTTGGAGTGATGGACATGGAGGTCAAGAAGAAAAGATTGCAATGGAGAAACCGTCTCTGTTGAGGACCAATTCATCAACACCGCCTCTCATGGCAGCAGCTTGTGCTCCACTAGTAACAGCTGCAGTACTCATTATTAGTCAGTTTACTACTGCTTTATAAGTCAGTTTGCTACTATATATCATATCACCTGAGCTCCTCAGTGATAGTGCTGCAGTGGAGAACAACCCTTGAGACACATGACCCCAACCACTGTTACCAAAACCTTGCCTGTTCAAAGGCCTGGTCACCTGTTTCAAAAAAACCTCCTCTGGACCAGCTTCCAAGGAAAGCCAGAACTGTAGATGATGCCAATAAATCCTCCAAAATCAGACAAACAGCAAGAAACAACCTTGAGTGAGTGTAACAGAAGCTGCTACTGCTGCACTGAAGCATTTTCAATGCAGCGGAACAGCCCAGAATCATCCCAGATGGAAGGCAGGCCATGGCTACAGGCTCTGCACATTTTCCCTACTTCCAGCCCTTTCCACGGGCTGTAACAATTTATCCCACCAGATGCTCTCCCCAAGTGTTATTTGCCCAAAGTAACAATAAACTGGAGCTCTGGAGCTCTGCCGATGACGCACTTTAACAAGAGATTTAGAAATAACTTTTCAGAGCACCTTTTTCCTTAGTCTTTTGGAACAAAAACATAATAATTTACATTATTTTTTTTAAAGCAGTTTATTATTGTAAGCTTGCAACAGCCTTTGCTCTCAAGAACCATAGAGTCACAGAATTGGTAATGTTGGAAAAGCTCTCTAAGATCTTCAAGTCCAACTGTTCCCCAGCACTGGCAAGGCCACCACTAAACCATGCCTCCAAGTGCCACAGCTGCACATCTTTTAAACCCCCCAGGGATGGGGACTTACCACTGCCCTGGACAGACTGTGCCAGGGTTGGACAACTCTTTCCATGAAGGAATTTTTCCCAATATCTGGCCTAACTTTGAGGTTGTTCCTTCTCCTCTGTCCCTGTCCCTGGGAGCAGAGCCCGACCCCCCCGGCTGTCCCCTCCTGGCAGGAGCTGTGCAGAGCCACAGGGGCCCCCCTGAGCCTCCTTTGCTCCAGGCTGAGCCCCTTTCCCTGCTCCCTCAGCTGCTCCTGGTGCTCCAGCCCCTTCCCAGCTCCATTCCCTGCCCTGGACATGCTCCAGCCCCTCAGTGTCCTTGTCCTGAGGGACTCAGAACTGCCCCAGCATTGGAGATGCTCCAGAAGTGCCAGCACAGGGGTATAGTTTGCATTGTCTTTTTTTTTTTT